>SNQJ01S0044529.1:70173-85575 GCA_010110895.2 Picea sitchensis | reverse complement strand
TGTGGCCAAATCTGGAATATAACAAGGTCCAGATTAAATTACAGAGGTCCAGTCCTGGCGAAACTAGGTCCAGTATTGAAATGGCAAGTCTCCTATTAAATTCGCTGAATTTGGCAATATAATCCCCAGTCCTCAAAATTCACCAAAATTCTAAACTTTTTCAATCAAAATCAGCGAACAAGGTAACTATGGATCTATGCATCCAAGGAAGGTTGTCAAATTATTTGTGACGGGAGGTAATCCATCGATTATTTCAATCTCTAATGCTTTTCCATATTTTAACTGCAACTCGTTTTTTTGACATGCCAAAAAAAAGTTCAAAACTTGTAAAAGGTTGACAATTTTCGGCTATGCACACATACCTTAGTGATCTGGTTGACCCCAACCTTGGAGGTAGCATAGATCATTGATCCTGGAAGGTTCCCACGGTTAGCACTGGCTGTAGATGAGATATTGATGATGGAGCCCTTCTTTCCAGCATCTCGCATGCGCTTGGCAACACACTTGGAAACGAGCCACACACCCCTCATATTTGTGTTTATCACAGTGTTCCATTCTTCCTCGTCATATTGCAGCGGTGACTTTACAGTGCCTATCAAAAATTCTAACAACACTCAGCCTACCAAGTTTAACATGCAACAATTGAAAAACTATCTGAAACCCTAGATTTCCAATCCAGTGAAATGGACCCAATTAGGCTACATACACTAATTGAATGCAATTCCCAATGAAATTAACCCAATTGGGCTAGATACAAGTAATTGAATGCAATTTATTACAAAAGCACCAAATTAAATTGATCAAAACTAATACCTCTGTATCCGGCATTGTTGACGAGGATGTCTATCGCACCAAAGCCTTGCCAGGCTTTTTCTACAGCCATATCAATGTCCTTCTCGGAAGCGCTAACGTCAAGCTGAAGCATCATGGACTTGGCTGGTTGAAAGGGGGAGAAGGAATTGAGTAGGTCGATTTCATGGCATACAGAACGAAGGAGGTCCTGCCTGCGAGCTGTGACCACAACGTGGCATCCGTTTTTTGCTAATGAGAGGGCGAATTCTCGTCCCAGACCTGCAGAGGCCCCTGTGACTAAGGCCACCTTCCCTACCAAATCTTCTCTATAATTCAACCCCTTCTTCTCTGTTTTGCCTTCCATTGAAGATGTTTCAACCCTCCTAAGGGCAACCATAAAATACAGAAACAACTTCACATGCAAGGAATTATATATGTCGTGCTGTGGGTTGCCGCGGGATGAAAATCAAATCAAAATTCCAGCCTTTTATACCTTCAAAAAAATCCCACAATACCTGTTGGTTTTAAGTCGCTCCCTGCCGCTGTTGTGGAGTTTCAATGGATTGGCTCTGATTCGGGTTCCGTGCCAGTGACAATTTGATTTTCAAAAAAGTTGTATATATGTTAAGGACAAAGTTGTATATTTGTGCATATATATATATATATTTAACTACTAAACCATCTATTCTATTCTAACAAAGTGAAATGGAAATATCCAATTGGTTGGTGTTATTGGAAAGTCAAAGATGGGAGATGTGATGGGTGTTGACTAAATGTTCTATTTTTTGTGTTTTTTTTTGGTAGGAATTGGCTGGAATTCGACCATTAGACAAAATCTCTATTTTCTATTGTTTAAATTGCTTTTCTGAATGCATAAATGGAGTCAGTTTGATGAAAAATCATTGGGGCACTCGGATTATACAAACTTAGCCAATCAAATCTGCAGATCCAACCCGTCATCACCGGACATCACCGGATTTCGGTCAAAATCAAACTCAGAAAACCCCCAAAAGGTAGAACGTTTAGACTACTTTGATGTGATGTATTTGATTGACATTGAAATTATGACGGCTAAAGTTTATTAAAGTATACATATTTTATCCTCTTTGGATTTGAACTTTTGATTTCTTAGGAGGAAACCTATATTCTTAATCATTAAGCCCACTCAAGTTGTATATTTTTAAATGGTTAAAAATAAAATTTATTTAAAAATAAAAATGATTTCTTTATGTATAAGTGCATGTTTATACCTTCTTTACATCATTTAACAAGTACTAAAGGTTGTGAAGTTTCTTAGAGAAGTTTGGCTAGCCTACTCTTGTGCTTGGCTAACCCAAACGCTAAATATCCTAGTGATTTAGCATTTGTTATTCACACATTTTTGTGCATGGTGAGGACTTGTTAATTGCCAAGCAAGAACACATAGAGTTTCATGGGATGTTCAAGGTAGGGTTTATCACTAACACTTGTTTGTGTTTATTGTTTGAGGGTTATGTATTTAATCTCCTTTTTAGGCCACTTATGTTTCATGTCTCTAATTTCATAGCATGCATGACCAAAAAGACAAATTTCTTTGTTCTAATTATAGTGGTATGGTTTAGTTCTTGATTCTCGGGTTCTTGTTAGTTCATATCTTTTTTCTTGTTTTGAATTGGCTAGGGTTTCATTCCTACCACATGGTTTTATTTCTTACATGCTTGTGATTTGACATTATGGATGTCTCTTTCAACTTTTCCATTGATGCCCTAGACTTTAATTCACCACTAAATACCCACCATAAAAAACATTGACGTTTGTCATGAGTTTTTAGCATTTTTTTTGCTTATTGTTATGATCTATGTTGTAGAGTTTTGCAATGGTGAGAACTATTTTATATATTTATTATTGTACACACACACACATAATCCATTGGTTTAGCTCAATTAGTTCAAATGGTCTATTTCAAGACGAAGATTGTCAATTCTAGTGTGCCTAAGAGATGTTGGGTTACTAGTTGTTGTTGTTGTTAGTGGTTGAACTACCCTCCATCCAAATATTTCAAGAAAGAGGGGGGATCCCACAAGGTTTTCCTTGGAAAAAAAATAAAAAATAATATATATATATATATATATATGTGTGTGTGTGTGTGTGTGTGTGTGTGTGTGTGTGTGTGTGTGTGTGTGTGTGTTTGTTCTCTCTTAACTCTTGTATATATTGTTGTTTGCAATTTTTTAGTTGAATTGCATCCTCATTATCATGTTTCAAGTTCTTGGTGTTTGTATTTGTCTTTATTTGTTTTGAATCGAAAAGGGTTCTTAAGACTATAGCAATTTCCAAAAGCAAAGTTTTTTACCATTTCATTTTATGGTCAATGACTTCATTTAATCTCCTATATTTTGTAAAGAAGACAAGGACTTCATAATTCCATAAACCTTAAATTATGCATTATGCAAGACAATAGGATTTGTAAAGACGTTATAACTCCACTTCTCTATTTTGGCTCAAATGTTCTTTAATTTTGCAAACTTAGGAAACTCTAAAGACTCTCTTGCAAACCTGGGAAACTCGAGAGGTTTTCCTTTACGTTTTAAAGCTCATTACTATTTTTATAGAATTTGTCTATGAGGTTTAATGTGTGCTTCAAGGCAATCCAATGATGGATCAATGTAATTTTTGTTGCATGATGGGCTAAATTCATTGTTTGTACATAGAGAGAATTGTGTTAGCACACTTATTTATACTAAGAGGGGGGTGAATCAATATGACTAATTTTTCTTTTCTTACAATATTTATCAATATGTTATTTTACCAAATGTAGAATTTAATGATAAATATACAACCATGCAATTCATAGTACACAGAGATTTAATGTGGAAACCCAAATGGGATAAAACCACAAAACAATTCTTTTATAAGATCATGTAGGCACCAACCGATTTTTACAATGCTTGCAAGCCGCACCAATGTGCAGGAGACATCAATCTCCTCTCATGAGAACCAACTCAACAACAATGTTTGCAAGCACCAACCTGCAAGAGACACCAAACTCCTTAGTTGAGCACCAAATCAACACTTCCTGTGGGCACCAACCTATAGGAGACACCAATCCCCTTGTCTAAGCACCAACTCAGCTCTCATTATAGTCACCAACCTACAAAATTTATATTCGCAGGCACCCACCTGCAAGAGACACCAGTCTCCTCAAATTGTCAACACTTCCCAAAATATCTATTTCCTTCCTTCACCTGTACAAATATGTTGTTTTGTCTTTGTTGTCACGACACTTTCCACCAATTCACATTCTGCATGAATTCATAAATTCCTTAGACCTTGCACCTCACAGYCACCCTTAAACAATTTYATTTCATTTCCTTCTATTTAAACATACCTCAGAGCCTCAACTTCTCTTCAACAATTCACATTCTCTTCCTTTTTGCACTCTKTCACTCTTGGTTCTGCAATCTCAGAGCTTCTCACTCTGATATCATCAAGGTTATCATGGCATCATTATTTATAGAGCCCATATGCTCAAACATCTTTCCAAATATCAAAATAAATCATGCTCAAACAGGTCGGCTCCAGATTACCTTGTTTCTCCATTAAATCAGGTTTCAAAAATCCTTTGAAACTGACATAGATGCTCTTGGTTTCATGCATGATCTTCTCACTTCCTGACCTCGATGCTCAGTAGCCATCGGATGGTCTCCTTGAAATGATATTGGTCGTTGATTTGTTCTCCATCTCACAATACAAACAACACGACCTTAACACTCAACATTCGTATGATCTGATCCCTAATCCAATCTCATTTGTTGGTTTGTTTAGCAAAATCATCGCATATCGGGCTATCAGGACCATCGAGTATTGGGTATTTAGCATTGCGCTCCATCCAATCGTTCTTTTCTGATATCCAATAAACAATATCATCATTGGATGAGTCCCTGATTAAATTGTGACCATCAATCTACTCATTGTCCACCAAAACACACAACACGACTCTGACACTTTGCAACTATCTGATATGGTCCTTTGATGAGTCTCAATCGTTGATCTTGTTCCCTAGATATCGGTATCACTGGGCCTATCGGGATACCAGGCTATCATTCCTCAAGGCCTTCAAACATGCACCCTCAAGCTTCTAACACAGTCTAGTATCTGATATATTGGTACACTACCTGATACATGGTCCAATATTTTCATGACATGTGGGCTAACCACCGCACTACACATGGAACTGACGTAGCATGACACGTGGCACCGATGTGGCATCGTGGTTGGCCCACCGGGGTGTCTAGCCATCGGGCCCCTGGAACTTCAACACTTCAAGATTTCTCTATTCTTCTGGTATCTGATATACCAATGCATTTTCCAAGACATGTGGCTCAATCCTCATGTGGCTCAATCCTTCCATGACACGTGGACTAACCGTAGCGCTATGTGCAGTTTTCGTGGCATCTGAGCTAGCCCACCAATTATCGGGCCCCTGGGACTTCAACACTGTATTGATGCTCCATCCTTTTGATATCTAATATGGCAATATTGGATCACCGAGGCACCAGACTATTGATCCCCCACAGTATTGACCCACCAGACCCTCAAAGCTTCAACATTGTGCTTTCTTATGATATCCAATATCCGATATATACTGGCCCTCAATCCTTTGATCTTAGTCATTGATGTCTGAACGATCAATGGTTAGGATTTAACTGACTATGGGTCCATGGTTCTTCACAACCAAAATTTAATTCCTTGCACGAGGTTCCGTAGGTCTTTCATTTGCATTCAAACTTGGTAACAACGCCTTTGTAATATAAATCCTTTGAAATTGAACTTCCTTATGAATGTGGGATTTAGATTTTGCATCAATCTGATTAATCTGGTCATCAGGCGTCCTCGCAAAACCCTTTCCAAAATTCAGTGTGTGTCTAAGCTCTCTTTGCACCCTCAGACTTAGTCATCTTGGTATGTCATTGATGGCAACACTTAGTCATTTTAGTACTCCTTTAGTCTGCAAATCTCCCCCTTTTGTGTACTCTCCCCCTTTGAAATCAATGGCAAAGGGGTATTCTCCCCCTTACACGGTACTCTTAATTTTCTACTCTGGGACCAACACCTTTCTCTCATTTTGCAGCTCCTCATGAGCTTGTGCTTCTCCATCAAATCCATGTTCTTTATCTATAGGCTTCTTTTGGAAAAATTAGCTTCATCAATTTTCTTTGACATAACGAGTCACTTCATATAATTAGCTTACGATATTCATCATGCTAATCCATTTTTTCAAGCAGCTCCAGTATTCCTTCAGGATCTAATATTTCCAAAACACTTACATTGATTTGTCAAGGGCTTCATCTTATTCACTTTATTTGTCTCAACTTTGGGAACATAGAGCATCCTTGTATTTATATTTTCAAGTCTATTGATCTTAGAGATTTATGCTTCTCCTATGTGTTTCAGTACACATGTTCTCTAAACCTATCATTAATTCTTCCTTTGTTGGATTTTTTTTTATGTAAGAACCTCTTTGTTTGCCCTATTTCCATTGAATTCAAATATGTTGTTAGTTGTGAGGCTTGTTGTCATGATCATCTTGTTTTCAAGGGTTTTCACATATACTACAAAGATGCCATTATGTTGTACATAAATCTAATTTACAATACATCTTCTGTAAATTATCAGCTACAGGACCCTCCATAATTCTTGTAAAACGAGACATAAAAAAAGGTTGTTTGATATTTGCATGAGTCTGTTGGTTAAAACATGGACATTTAACATTTTTGACTCCTCAAAAGACGATTCCTTCATCATTACTATAAAATTCGTCAGATAATGTACTTGCTCAGTATTCACTATGGTTTGTTGACCTACAATTCATGTATAGTTTTATACTTTTGACCTATTCATGCCTTTGCAATAAGGTAGAACAGTGACATCTTTCCATGGATTGTTGTAACTTATTCTATATTATGCACTCATTCTAGGTATCATCAAATCCAATTTCGTTGTCCATCATTCACATCTCAACAATATGCTATCAACTACAATTTGTGCTTTCTTCATTGCTCAACCATTGTCTTCTATGTCACGATGACATCATACTTGTGAATGACAAGCATTTCAACTTCTTTCTAGCAATTTATTACTATCTAACTTGTAGAGATTCAGTCCATAGTTTGGAGAAATAACTTCTTATAATATGCTTGCAATGATGATGTTGTTAAGGTTTTTCCAATCTCTTCCTCTTTGAGTGCTTCAACTTCATACTTCATCATTTATTTTGCATAGGCTTGTGTCTTGGGAGCCTTCTTATTTGCTCTATTTTATCATATGCCATTTTCATTACAACTGGAACAAATCAAGAAACTTACTTTATCACACCTTCATGGATTGCTTCAATATTGTTGGCTTCTATACTTGGTTGATCAACTTTGGATGCTTGAAGGCTCTCTTTGACATTTTCTTTTGTGATTGCTTAAACTGGTTGCAATCATTATCTTCTTTCTCTTATCAACATTCTTCTCCCGCCATTCAAGACTAGTTCATTTTCCTTCAAAACAACTTCAATGTCAACTTCATGTTCTTCTCCTACATGTTCCACCCTTTTCAAAAGTGTATCCTTATCTTTAATAATATCAGCTTCTTTTGCCTCTCTTATCAAGTTCTCCTCAGATTTATTTTCAAGATGTTGATTTTCTACCTTGGTCAGATTGGCATTCATAGAAACAACCTCATCTCTGCATGGAATTTTTTTCTTGGTCATACTTTTTACAAACTTTGGTCCACTGATTATGTGACTTGAGCTTTCATTTTGTGCTAGGAGTTGAGTCTGCACCAATATGGAATTATTTTCTTCTTATTGATGTTTCCTCTTCCAAACTTTTGTAGTATCATTCTTTTGTTTGGTTATGACATTATGTCTTTTGTTTTGTGCATACCAAGCTAGATCGCGTTCTTCCTTATTTTATTTTTCTTGATTTCTCTTACATACCTTTTTGTATCCTTTTTCTAGAAAATTTTGTCATGTTGCTTCTACAATCTCGTGTTATGTGTCCATAGTTATTTCATTTGTAACATTCAACTTTGTAATGTAGGGGAGAAAATGAATTGTAGTTTCTATCAATAGGTGATCCAGATGGGTATCGGTGCCGCCCACCTTTCCATCTGGCTCAAAACAGTTTTCTCATTTTCCTTCAAAACAACTTCAATGTCAACTTCATGTTCTTCTCCTACATGTTCCACCCTTTTCAAAAGTGTCTCCTTATATTCCTAATACACATAGCTTCTTTTACCTTCTCTTATCAAGTTCTCATTTTTTTCTCAAGATGGGATTTTCTCTCACTTCTTTGGTCAGATTGGCATTCATAGAAACAACCTCATCTCTGCATGGAATTTTTTTCTTGGTCATACTTTTTACAAACTTTGGTCCACTAATTATGTGACTTGAGTCAGCTCTTGTGAGTTGAGTCCCAATTCAATATGGAATTTTGTCTTCTTATTGATGCTCTTCTTCCAAACTTTTGTAGTATCGTTCTTTTGTTTGGTTATGACATTATGTCTTTTGTTTTGTGCATACCAAGCTAGATCGCTGCTCTTCCTTATTTTATTTTTTTCTTGATTTCTCTTACATACCTTTTTGTATCCTTTTCTAGAAAATTTTGTCATGTTGCTTCCACAATCTCGTGATATGTGTCCATAGTTATTTCATTTGTAACATCCAACTTTTTAATGTAGGGGAGAAAATGGATCGTAGTTTCTATCAATAGGTGATCCAGATGGGTATCGGTCGCCATCCACCTTTTCCATCCTGCTCAAAACAAATTTTCTAGCATTTTGGCAATCTACTATTTTTAGCGCTTTTTTGGTTCGAACTGGGCCATTTTTGAGGCCCTAAACGATGTTTTTGGGGTACTTGCGGTTGCAAAATTCCATCAAGGAATTTTGTATAGATCTTTCCAACGAGATAACGTGAGCCTAAAACAAATATCGTATGAAAAAAAGTTACAACCATGAGAAGTTAATTTTCTAACTTACCCCAACGGGGCCAACATAACTTTTGGTGTTTCATCTCTAGGGTTAGGGTTTTGGTTTCTACCTTCCTTCTTCTGATAAATAAGGCCCTTCGGCCAACTTTTGTAATGAGCTTGGTCGCGGATGAGCATAGCCGCCACATATCTTATCAGAGATAACTAACACCATTCTTAGCTATGTATTGTTCAACAAGCTTTTACGCTTCTATTTCATTAATTAATAGAAGTGTGTGTTTATTGTATCATTGTGTTCTCTGCAATACTATTGTGCACACTCTGTTATTTGCTTCTTACATTCCGTTCTTGCATAAATCCGGATCAATAGGACCATGACAACCTCCAATCTTGATATCCTTGTAATTTTGTAAGATATTTTACTCCTATTTATCATATAATTGTTTCTTCCATAATCTTTGCAATCTACTTCCTTGTGGCCAAAAATTTTGCAAGAAAAACAATAACCGAGAAAAAAATTTGATACCTGGTTATGAAGGGTCTTCTTGATGGAGCAATTCTTCTAAACTCGTTCTTATCTTTCTTGAGTGAAAAAACAATCTTTTGTTGGTCATGATTTCCTTCCTTGTTGTTGTCTTCACTGTGATTGGAGCTTTTAAGAACATCTGCATATCTTTTAGACTTTTCTTTGATTTTCATTTCTAATGACTTAGGGCTCGCATCTTTTTTAAAAGTCTTCTGATTGTTTTCATAACCAAGCCCTTTCTTGATGAATGGTGATCTTTGATGACTGAGAACATTATCTAAGATTTGTGTACTATTTTCAAACTTCAAACTTCTATTCAAATGATCAATTGTTTTCTCTAGTTCTTTTCTTAAGGAAACCATTTCAATGTTTAGCTTCTCACAATTTTCTTCCTTTTCTTTCAACTGACTCCTCACCACTTCTTCTATCCTCTTTGCCTCTTCTAATTGAGTCTTCAGGATGATTATTGTCTTCTCCGTTTCTTCAAGATCATGTTCCTCCTCTTCATATTTATGTAATTCCTTTTCCTGCTTTCTATTCTTTTCTTTGATTCTATCTATTTCTTCCAAGTCACAAACGAGTTCTGCTTCAAGATCCTCTTCCACTTCAATTTCAGGATTGCCTTCTTCTCTCGAATCTGTGCTTCCTTTTTATGATTCATCATATTGTGATTTTAGGGTCGTGAAGAGAATCTCTTTTGTTTCACTTTCACTATCATTAGAACAACTTTTGTCCTCATTGATATGTAGGTTCTTCCTTTGTCTATAGGACTTTTCTCTCTTCTCAGTGTTATCAATCTTGTAATATTTGAATCTAGAATCATTATTTTCATTGTTCTTTCCAATTTTTAAATGAGGGCACTCAACTGCACAATGTCTAATTTCTTCACAATTAAAACATTTAAAAAGAGGCTTACCTTTGTTTTTTCTCGATCCTTTCTTGGGCTTCCTGAAAAGGTTAGCTTCTTCAACATCTGATTTATTGTTTGAGTTGTCACTTGCTTCTTCTGTCCTTATCAACTTTAACATTTCTAAGGTTGGTTGCTTCACACAAATATTTTGTAGCTTGTCCCAAAGCTCTTTAGCTAATGTACATTGTCTCACTTTGGCTTTTTTTGAATCCAATAAGCCACTCAAGATGGAATTCATGGCCATTGTATTGTTTTCACTTGCCTCCCTTATAGTTGCATCTGGTGGTGGAGTTTTTGAGGATGTGTAACCAATGACAATTGATTTCCATACATCATACCCCAGTGCCTTTAGATATGTCTTCATTTTTATGCTCCATAATATAAAAAAATTTCCATTGAACAAGGGAGTTGGCATCCAATCCATGTGTGCTACAAGGATTCACCTTCTAGTGGTTAGACTGTTCTGAAGGAACTCACTCTGATACCAATTATTAGCACACTTACTTATACTAAGAGGGGGGGTGAATTCGTATAAGACTACTTTTTATTTTCTTACAATATTTATCAATATGTTATTTTACCAACTGTAGCAGTTGAAAAATATACAACCATGCAATTCATAGTACACAAAGATTTAACGTGGAAACCCAAATGGGAGAAAACAAAAAACAATTATTTTATAAGATCATGTAGGAACCAACCTACTTTTACAATGCTTGCAGGCACCAACTTGCAAGAGACACCAATCTCCTTTTCTAAGCACCAACTCAACAACAATGTTTGCAAGCACCAACCTATAGGAGACACCAATCTCCTTAGTTGATCACCAACTCAACACTGCATGTGGGCACCAATCAACAACAACAATATTTGTAGGCACCAACCAGAAGGAGACATCGATCCCCTTGTCTGAGCACCAACTCACCTCTCCCTGTAGCCACAAACCTATAACAACTATATTCATAGGTACCCACCTGCAAGAGACACCAATCTCCTCAATCTATCAAGACGTCACATAATATGTCTTCTCTTCCTTCACCTATACAAATTTGTCGTTTTGTCTTTGTTTTCACAATACTTTCCACCAATTCACATTCAACATGAATTCGAAAATTCCTTAGACCTTGCAACTCCTGCCACCCTTAGAAAATTTGATTCTGCTTCCTTCCATTTGAATAGACCTTAGAGCCTCAACTTCACTTCCACAATTCACATGCTCTTCATTTTTCCACTCTTCCACTCTTGGTTCTGCAATCTCAGAACTTCTCACTTTACTCTCATCAAGGTGATCAGGGAATTGTTATTTATAGATCCCATATGCTCAAACGTTTGTCCACATATCAAAATAAATCATGCTCAAATAGGTCGGCTCTATATTCCCTTGTTTCTCCATTAAATTAGGTTTCAAAAATCCTTTGAAACTGGCACAAACCCCAATGGTTTCATGCACGATCTTCTCACAACTCGACCTCGATGCTCAATAGTCATTAGATCGTCTCCTTGAAACAATCATGGTCGTTGAACTGTTCTCCAACGCAAAGTACAAACAACATGACCTTAACACTCAACAACCTTATGATCCAATCCCTAATCCAATCTCATATGCTAGTTTGTTTAGCGAAATCACTGCATATCGGGATATTGGGACCATCGGGTATTGGGTATTTAACATTTCACTCCACGAAATATTTCTTGTCTGATATACGATAAACAATATTATCGTTGGATGAGTCCTTGATTAAATCATGACTATTGATCTACTCATTGTCCACCAAAAAATGCAGCATGACTTTGACACTTTGCAACTGTTCGATCTGGTCCTCTAATGAATCTCAACCATTGATCTTGTTCCCTGGATATCGAGATCACTGGGACTATTTGGCTACCAGGATATTGTGCCCCTAGGCCTCCAAACATGCACCCTCAAGCTTCTAACATAGTCTAGTATTTGATATACCCATACACTATCCAATACATGGTCCAGTATTTTTGTGACATGTGGGCTAACCACCACACTACACATGGAATTGACGTGGCATGACATGTGGCGCTGATGTGGCGTCGTGGCTAGCCCACTGGGGTATCGAGCCTTCAGGCCCTTGGAACTTCAACACTTCAAGATTTCTCTATTCTTCATGTATCTAAAATACCGGTGCATTCTCTAAGACATTAGCTCAATCCTCACGTAGCTTGATCCTTCCATGACACGTGGACTAACCGTAGCACTATGTGCAGTTGTCATGGTATCTAAGCTGGCCCATCGGGTATCAAGCCCCCAAGAATTCAACATTGTATTGATGCTCCATCCTTTTGATATTCTATATGGTGATATTAGATCACAGGGGCATCAGGTTATCAAGCCCTCGTAGTATTGGCCCATTAGGCCCTCGAAGTTTCAACATTGTTCTTTCATGCGATATTCGATATCCAATATATATTGGGCCCCAATCCTTTGATCTTAGTCATTGATCTCCGAATGATCAACGACCAGGATTTAACTAACTTTGGGTCCACAATTCTTCACAAACAAAATTTAATTCCTTACGCAATGTTTCATAGCTCTTCTGTTCACATTCAAACTTAGTAACAATGCCTTTGCAATATAAATCCTTTGAAATCGAATTTCCTTATGAATGTGGGATTTATATTTTGACTCAATATGGTTAAAATATCCATCGTGCGTCCTCGTAGAACCCTTGCCAAAATCTAGTTCGTGCCTAAGCTCTATTTACACCCTTAGACTTGACTTCAACAACCTATGATCATGAGCATGCACCCACATTTGAAACTCTGAAACCTTCTGGTTCTCTGCTTCCTCTATCTGGTCCGATTCACAAAATTGATTGCTTTCTCGATCTGTTCTTTGGTCTTAGAATTATCCCCCTATGAGATCTTGTTCCTCGATTTATTCTTTATTAGGGTCATTTTATTCCTCTTGTCTTCATTCAAATGAAGCCCTGTACCCATAAACTTATTGACGTGCAAGGACATACTAAGATTCCTCTCTGTGGTTTGAGTTGCAGTATGGAAGCTTCTTGATCTCCTCTTTGTTTGGCAGTTTGGATGCTTACTCTATCATCTCGCCTTCATTCACATAGGGTAAATATGCAGTAACTCATCAACTCAACTCTAACACTGTGTGCAACATTGTTTCCAACAATCTGTCTCCTTTGGCATCAATGACAACACTATTTCCAACAATTGCCCCCTATCATTGACAATGATCAGTCTCCCCCTGTCAATGACATCCATGATTGTCACGGTCATGTCTACCTTTGACATCAATGACAACACAATTTCCAACAAATTGTACTGCAAAAATTAGGTTAATAATATATTTGTTTTAGCATGGAATGGTTTCATTGTTAAGAAAAATTACTCTCTCTTCTTGTTAATGGTCCATGCCAATGACACTGGGTTATATTTTTTGTGGTAATGGATTAGTTATGCATTGGATTTGTGTCAATGATAATTTGACAAAGTTTTGGAATATATATATATATATATATATATATATAATTTTTTAAAATTTTAATTTTTTAATTAGTTAAAATGCACCGAAAAGACAAATGTCTCAGGTTTGACAACATTTGTTAAATAAAATAAATAAACAAACAAAAATAACTTAAAAACAACTTTCTCCCACATAACCTAGAGCTTGTACCTTACCTACCCATTGTCTAACATGCATTAAAAGTCATGAATCTTCTCAAATAAACTTGGGCAACTCAATCTCGTGCTTGGCCAACTAAAACCCTAAGTAACATAGAGTACCCTAGTGTTTGGGCATTTGTTATTCATGCAATCTCATATGTTGCACTAATAAGGACTTGGCCACCAAGGTAGAATGCACAAAGCTTCATAAATTGGTCAAGGTAGGGCTTATCACTAGAATTGGTTTGTGTTTAATGTTTGAGTGCTCTATGTTTGATCCCCTTTTTGGGTTGTATGTGTTTTTGTTGTCTATAATTGTATCACATGCATGGACCAAGATTGTTTTCCCTGATTCTACTTATGCAGTATGGTTGAGTTTCCAATACTTGAACCCTTGTTGCTTCATCCTTTCTTTCTTATTTTTAATTGGCCAAGGTTTCATTGCTATGGCATGTTTTCTTGTCCTTACAATCTTGTTGCAGTTTAGTACTATGGACACCTCAATTAACTCTTACATAGATGCCTTAGTCATCAAGCCACAAACAAACACCCATAATCACCAAGGTCAACATCTACCATAGTTTCTTAGGGGTTTTCTCGCCTATTGCTGTTCTCTATTATGCAGGGTTTCGCAATAGTGAAAGTATTCTATATATGTTTAAAGAGGGTTTTTAAGACTATAGTAATGAAAAAAACAAGATTTTCACCATTTTAATTTATGGTCAGTGATTTTATTTAAACTCATATTTTTAAAGAAAAAAAAAATGTTCTTATATATCCTAAACCATGTATTAAGATTATCATTTTTCCAAGGCAATACATTTGTAATAATGATGTAACTCTACTTATATATTCTATATATATTTATATACTTATAACTCTACTGTTAATTATACTTATATATAAAGAAAAAAAAATGTTCTTATATACCTTAAACCATATATTAAAATTATCATTTTTCCAAGAAAATAAGATTTGTAATAATGATATAACTCTACTTATATACCATATCTAACTCTACTTATAAAAACAAGACTTTCACTATTTATATACTTTATTTATAAAAACAAGATTTTCACCATTTTAATTTATGTTTAGTGATTTTATTTAAACTCATATTTTTAAAGAAAAAAAATGTTCTTATATACCCTAAACCAAACCATATATTAAGATTATCATTTAAGAGATTTGTATTAATGATGTTTCTAATTATAAGTTTCTTAATTTTACAACTCTTGAAATTTTGAAAGTTCTCCACAATAAATATAAGTTTTAAAGTTCATTACCAAGTCTAAAATTTATGTAGAGTTATATATCTTATACAATTCGTGCATAGTTGGATTTTTAAACTCTCTCTTGAAAAATGATTTTACTATAAACTTAGGTTAACTTGAAATATTTTAAATTATCTAAATAATTTATAAAATTTATAATATATTTTATTATTTTAAGTTTGATATTGGACAACAATGGGAAGTTGATTTGAAAATGAAATCACATGCCTCATAACAATTCACACAAGTGGTCTTTTGATCTTGACGAAACATGCAACGCAGAGGATC
>SNQJ01S0044529.1:35806-59744 GCA_010110895.2 Picea sitchensis | reverse complement strand
AAGTGATTACAACAATATACTCGTTACGATCTCAACATGTCACTTATGGGATTTGACCCTGGGTATGGAGGATAACTATCATTCCTCTCAACCACCTGAGCTAAACCCAATTGATATTTCCTTTATTATACTTATTGCAATATGGTTGATTTTTGATACATGATCCTTTATTGGTTCATATTTTCTTTCATGTTATGAATTGGTCAAGGTTTCATTGCAATGACATGGTTTTAATCCATGCAAAATCCTTGTGATTTGACACTAAGAATGCCTCCATAGATGCTTCCATAGATTCCCTGACGATCAATCCACAACCAAACACCCACATTCATAAAGGTCAACGTATTTCATGAGTTTTTAGGGGTTTTCTATCATATTGTTATGGTCTATTATGCATGGTTTTTTAATTGTCTGAGCCATTTTCTTATGTGTGCACACACATATACACTCCCATTATTGGATTCTTCATGTTTCTTAACTATTGTTTGTATATTGTCATTTCTAGGTTTTTCATTAGAAGGACTTCCTTGTTGTCATGTTTTGAATTTCAAGTATTTGAACTTGTTTATGATCATTTCAATTTCAAGAGGGATTTTAAGGATTATAATATGTTTCAAATAGTAGGGTTTTTCACCATAGTCAATGACTCTATTTGAATTTTTTTTTGTAAAGAGAGATAAATAATTCACAATTTTATAAACCTTAATCCATTCATTGCATATTCTAATTTTTGGAAAAAGGCATGAATTGTAACTCAATTCCTTTATTTGGCTTAGACATTTCTTTATACTATAAATTGTGGAAATTTCAAAAATTGTTCATGCAAATACATACATGCATATCCCAATTAGTTGGTGCCATTGGTGCTAGTAATCCAATGTGTTGTGCAAGTCCTTAGTTCAATTCCCTTGGGGTTAGATGCACTAAGTCTACACCATTTGTTGGCATTGGGTACCATCCTCAAAATGAGGGGAAGTGTTGAAGAGTTTCCTTATGATTTATTTACACGATGTGGCGTAGGTGCATGTGTACGCGCGCGCGCGCACACGCACACACACACACACACACACACACACACACACACACATTTTAGAAACTGACAAAGTCATTAGTATCTCCAGTTTCCTATGTTTTTCTAGGAAATAATGGGGAAATCAATCTCTACTTTTCTATTTCTCACAATTAATTTGTGGTTTAATAAGTCTAGAGGAATTAACAAGTTGTTAGTATCACCATTTTACTATGTTTCTCTTTTGGCAATAACAGGGAAGTTAATATCTATTTTTCTATTTCTCACAAGTAATTTGCAATTCAATAAATCTAGAGGAAATAACAAATATCTTGAAGTATGAAATTTATCATTATGCTTTACATTGAAAGAAAAAAATTGCATTTCTACAATTTGATTGAATTTCCACATAAAGGAAATTTATGTCTACAATGTTCTGATTGTTATGTGGTTTATGTGTGTGTATAACCCTAAAATATAGCTTAGTTGATTTGGCTACTATATCACCAAAGGTGCAATTCCAATGGGAGGTGGTGAGATCCATTCCCACATAGTCATTTGGGGTTACCATTCATGCATGAAGTGGTTGGTAGTTAATACCTCTCTCCATCCAAGAATCAGGAAGAGGTGTATACACTTGAGTACTTACTTGCATTTTGCAAATGGTACCTTATATATATATATATATATAAAATGGAGAAACCCCTGAGTACTTCCTTGCATTTTGTAAATGGTACCTAGTGTAACATACCCAACCACTTAAGGGCTTCTAAGGGGTGGGGTGTTCAATTTTTTTCTCGATTTATCTAACTTGTCTTACTTTTTTCCATTTGCATCACCAACGTTCTTTTCTTACTCAAGGACTCTTCGATGAAAACACCTTTTTATTCGCTGAATCACAGATTCATGGACTCATGTCCACATATCTATATAATTTTCCTTTCACAAGTCCACCCTTAAAATATTGACACTTAGCCATTATTCCCCTTCACAAACTCGTGGACTCATGGAAATGGAACTCTACGACCCTAACTTTCATGAGTCCAAGAAGTCTCAACACAGTCATTTTCCCCTTCGCGGACTCGTGGACATGGGATTCTACGATACTTTCTTTCATGAGTCTGAAAAGTCTCAAAACTTAGTCATTTTTCCTTTCACGGACTCGCAAACTTGCGGAGGTGGGATTCTACGATCCTAACTTTCATGAGCCCGAGAAGTATCCATACTTATTCATTTTTCCATCTTCTACTGACACGTGGCATGGCATGTGGGGTGGTACATGTCATACACACCACTTTACACTTGGCATCCATATTCCCTATGGATCCTTGTCTAATTCTTCCAAAACTACGTGACACATGACCCCTTCTTAGGGTGAAAGTGGCCTCCTTCTGTCATGACACACGACAATGCTAGTCAGTAGGGTATGTCGTGATGACGTCACTTTTTTTCCCTTAGTCCTGTTCCAATGAGATTCACTAAGATCTACGGTGGAGTTTTCATTGCAACCTCACCCCGATGGACGATATAGATTATCCCTTGGGCTTCCAAGGTCATTCTGACTAGGAGTCTCCGACTGTGTTACTTTCCACGAACCCAACGATCCAAGATTGTTCATGGTCACTCCCCGACAAATCAATGGCCCTTGTTAATTTCAAAGTAGGGATTTGTGCTCAACATTGATGAAGGGTCAGGATGCCTCCCTTCATTCCAATTGACGGTCGAGGTTGCATCTTGACCACATCCTGATAAATGGCCTGATTTTATTCATCGTGTCAAATCCATGACAATGATTCTTTTGAAACAAATTAGGGTTTCTCCACTAACTTAACAATCCACGTCCAAACCTAGCCATTTCGTGGATACCTTTCTTCTAGTCCTTCTCAAGTCTTACTGACCCTTAAGGGTGTTTGCGCTTGACCAAGGTACTCCATACTTTCCTCAGGGCTTCTTCACAGTACCCTATTCTTTGAAAGAATGGTTAAGGTTGGGCATTCCAACGTCATGGCACACAATGTATATATATGTGTAGATGCATGAGAGCATATGCATATTTCATAGGATTACAAAGATACACACAATAAGTAGGGATGTCTCTCCCCTTAGGCTAGTACAAAGAACTTGAATTATACATGTGCACAACAACCATAAAGATTTGTATCCTTTCCTATATACCAGACACACAACCTTATTCACAGACATAAATTCATCAATAGTTCTCACAAGACATGAAGTATTCGCAAGCAAGAATGTAACACTTTTCATTGAATTAAACATTATTCACAATTTCTGGTGTCTCTGGAATACACACTTTGATTTGCAGACCAAATGGTTACATCTAAATATTATGATGTTCATTTAACCATACACATAATCATGTCAATACACAGAGGTGGATGAGACACTTATCTACATAAAATCGAGATATATTAAGTATTGTTGTAGAGATAACCGCTCTCCACCCAACCGTAGGCAAGGTTGTGTTAAACTCCACTACAACCATCCACCCCCGGGCCAGGATACAATGTCACGCGAGGAGTTCCACAAGATGTTTCTCTGGTGACCCTTCTGCCCTTGCTCTCCCCATTTTCTTCTCGTCTTCTTCCCTCAGGACCTTGTGGATCATGTTAAAAACTTCCCGAAGGTACTTTCCCATCCATTCTTAACTCCTTCGAGAACTATTCCAACTATTATCTTGACTAGTAGTCAGTTTCTAAGGTTGAGGACAACTCAAATCCATATCATTTTAATTACGCAGGGTACTTCCTAGAATATTCATTCAAAACAATGATGGCCTCCCTCTTGCCCACTCCTCTCATGACATCTTAACCTGTAAAGGCCATCCCTTCAACAATAACTCAACATTCTCTATTTTATTAAAAACCAAAAATATTTATATATATAGAAATATTACAAAATCTATCAAGTTCCACTGTTTATCCTTGATCACCCACGGGTTGGCTTATTGTTTTTCCATAATAACACTTATCATTATAGATAGGGGGAAACAGGGGTGTTAGAATCCCCTCCCCCTTAAAGGAACACCGCCCTCAATGTTCCTTTTAACACAAACAAATTCCACATTCAACAGTGAACAAAAAATGGTATGTTTATTTCATGGCATCCTCCATTTCCCAAGTCGCTTCATTGGGACCAAAGTGTTTCCATTGCACCTTAACCCGGGAAATGGTTATGTTCCTTAGAGATATCTCTCTCATGTTTAGGATGCACTGTGGCTTTGGTTGGAACTCTCCCTCTAGCTCTACCTGTATCACAGACACGTCAATTATGTGAGTAGCATCATGTATATATCTCTTTAATAAGGAAACATGGAATACATTATGTGCCTTCATTGTGGGGGGAAAGGCCAATTTATAGGATACAAGTCCCACTCTGTCTAGAATTTAAAAAGGGCCACAAAATCTAGGCGTTAACTTAGCACACACTCCCATTCTTAAGGAGATTCTCCTTGGTTTGATTCAGAGATACGCATGATCTCCTATTTTAGACTCTTTATGAATTCTTTTGTTATCTGCATAACTCTTATGTTGGTATTGGGACACCTTCTAATTTCTATTTATCTGGGTCATTTGTTGTTCTAGTTCCATTAACATTTCATGCCCAAGGGTAACCTTGTCTACTAGATTATCCCAATTGATTGAAATATTTCATTTTCTGCCATAAAGCGCCTCAAAAGGGGCCATTTTCAAGGATTCTTGGTATCCATTATTGTAGGGAAATTCTACCAGGGGAAGATACTCTTCCCATTTCTTGGGTTGATGCATTACATGAATTCTTAACATGTCTTCTAATATTCAGTTCACCCTCTCTGTTTGTCCATCAGTTTGAGAGTGGTAGGTTTTACTAAACAACAGTTGTGTTCCATATCCAGTGAAAAAGGAATTCCAAAATTCTGAGGTGAATTTGACATCCCTATCAGATATAATTTCCTTGGGAATCCCATGCAGTCTGCATATTTCTTTCATGGATATGCTAACACTGTCTATTGCCTTGCAAGTGGATTTTATCGGGATGAAGTGGCCAACCTTGCTCAATTTATCCACAACCACCATGATGGCATCATTTTGTTTGGTTGTTTTGGGTAGTCCGATGATTAAGTCCATGGAAATGGTTTCCCATTTCCATTTTGGAATAGGTAGGGGCAACAACTGCCCCGATGGGTGTTGGTGTTCTACCTTGACTTGTTGGCACTCTAGACAATTATCCAGATAATCAATTGTGTCATTTTTCATTCTTGGCCAATAAAATAGTTTCCTAAGGGCTGTAATCATCTTCTGATAACTAAGGTGGCCAACATATGGTCTTTTGTGAAGTTCATCCAATACGAACTTTTTCAAAGTGTCACAAGTTGGGATATACAATCTCCCNGTGGTAGGTTTTACTAAACAACAGTTGTGTTCCATATCCAGTGAAAAAGGAATTCCAAAATTCTGAGGTGAATTTGACATCCCTATCAGATATAATTTCCTTGGGAATCCCATGCAGTCTGCATATTTCTTTCATGGATATGCTAACACTGTCTATTGCCTTGCAAGTGGATTTTATCGGGATGAAGTGGCCAACCTTGCTCAATTTATCCACAACCACCATGATGGCATCATTTTGTTTGGTTGTTTTGGGTAGTCCGATGATTAAGTCCATGGAAATGGTTTCCCATTTCCATTTTGGAATAGGTAGGGGCAACAACTGCCCCGATGGGTGTTGGTGTTCTACCTTGACTTGTTGGCACTCTAGACAATTATCCAGATAATCAATTGTGTCATTTTTCATTCTTGGCCAATAAAATAGTTTCCTAAGGGCTGTAATCATCTTCTGATAACTAAGGTGGCCAACATATGGTCTTTTGTGAAGTTCATCCAATACGAACTTTTTCAAAGTGTCACAAGTTGGGATATACAATCTCCCATTGTATGTTGGTAGGCCATCACTTGTAAGTTGATAACCTGCATACTTTCGTCTATTGAGATCTTGCTCTAGGTGTATCTTCATGGTTTTGAAGAACTCATCTACCTCTTATGCACTTTTGACTCTTTCCTTGAGGTCTGTTTCACAAGTACGCATGGTTTCTAAATGAATTACCTTCATACTTCTACTGAGAGCACCAACCACTCGATTTTATTTTCCTTTGATGTGTTTGATTTCAAAGTCAAACTCACTGATAAGAGCCATCCACCTAGCTTGCCTAACATTTAGCTTGGGATGGTCAAATAAATACCTCAGCTGACTATGGTCGGTCACGAGGACAAACATTTTTCCCAGGAGGTAGTGCCTCCACATTTTCAAAGTGTGCACTATGCCAGCTAGCTCTAGGTCATGGGTTTCATAATTTATTTCACGTTTACTCAATTTTCTGGATTCATAACATATTACATGTCCCTCTTTCATGAGGACTCCTCCGAGTCCCTCTTTGCAGGAATCGATGAACACTAGGTATTCCTTGTTTGGGTCTACAATTTTCAGTATGGGGGCATGTGTTAAGAGGTGTTTGAGCTGCTGGAAACTTCCCTCACATTCTGCTTTCCAAATAAATTTCACCCCCTTTCTCTGTAGTGAAGTGATTGGGTGACCAATCTTAGAAAATCCTTTTATGAATCTCCTATAGTATCCTGCTAATCCCATGAAGGATCTAATGTCAGCGACATCCCTGGGTGTGGGCCAATCTATAATGACTTTGATCTTATCAGGGTCAACTCCTACCCCTTTCTCAAAGATAACATGGCCTAAATAATGGACTTGCCTTTGGAAGAAGTTACACTTGCTAAGCTTAACATAGAGCTTGTGCTCTCTTAGTACCTGGAGTACTAACTTTAGGTGTTCTTCATTCTCTTCCTTACTCCTTGAGTAAACTAGGATGTCACCAATAAAGACTCATACAAATTTGTCCCAGAACTTGTTGAATACACTGTTCATCAAACATATTGTTAGAACATAAGTCAAAATTTTGAATATAAATTCAGATTTTGAATCCTTTGTTAAATTATTCCTGATTTGTCGTTAATCAATAAAATTTCTCTTTAGGATTTCTATTTTATACACTAATAAATTTTCTGTTATGTTTTGATAGGGAAGATCAATCCTAAGACGTAAAAAATGATGCTTATCAAGATCGATGATTCACAAGATTTCAGGGATTTAAATCTGCAAAATGTTTAATCGAAGTATAATTCCCAATTGAATTTCCACTTCAGGACTTAGCACTTCAACAATCTAAGCTTAAACTTTTAAAGTTCCTCTTAACCCTGAAGTTGCGAAGCTCCAGAGTCTCGAAGTTCCATAATATTACTTTATAAAGTAAAGTACTCAATAGACGTGTTTTATGCGACTTGAAATTCTTTACACGTGGGGACATGTGGCACTTATTTTGATCATTTTGGGACACATAATTCACACATTTCAGGATGACATGTGTCACCCATGTTCTCACGACATGTCATCATATGTGAAATCATCCTACCACATCACTCCAAGAGACTGTCCTCCAGGATATCACATTATTAACAAAACCAAGAAGTGTCAAAGTACCAAGACACCGAAGCACCGAAATGCCGAAGATTAGAGGTCAAATAATGATTTATTAAGCTCAATTAAGGGTAGGTAATCACTTCGTGACTCTGGCCTTCACGATAATTTTAAAATTTTCTATTTCAATAATCCCGAATTCCCGAAGTTCCGAAGAGTTGAAGGATTAAAAAAAACAACAACGATTAATTAAGTAAATCTTGATTAAATATAATTAATCACTCGGTGACTTCGGCCTTCGGGACATGTTTAACATTCTCTATTCAAAGCCCCGAACGTTGAAGTGCCAAAATATTTACTTTCACTAATCACGATTATTAATGTAAATTAAATATGATTAGTATGAAATATTTGAATAAAGTTCACTACTGTCAGGTAATAAATTTTCCATATTTTAACATGATTACCCTGCCATTTAGATACTAAGTGTTAAATGTAGAATTAATCAGTGTCCTAATTAGGATTTGATAAAATATTTGAACTCTATATCATTTCTGTATTTGCATTCATATTTCTATCTCATCTCTGCATTCACATTCACAAGCTTTATTTTTCTTACAGGGGTGAATATCATCAACAAGAAGTCATGGCACCTCATTGGGGAGCGAAAAAGTAGGTCCAAGACCAATCTGCAGAGGAACCAAACCCAAATTCTGACATGTATTCTGATACTATTGCTTGTTTAACATGAAGCATCAAATCTTGGATGCAGGTTTACGAAATCCTCGAGGAAGAGAAATACACAGTTTCTGATGATTAAAATGAGGAAGAAGATGTTCTGAATATAAACAAGCTCAAAGAGGTGGCCAAGTCATAGCTTCATAAAGTCCTAACAAGGCCAAAATTGTTACCCTATACATACATGATACGCTGGGCTCTGGAGCATGTGGACATACCAACTAGAACCATCTACAACCATCAAAGGACTATTGTCGGCTCGTTTCAACCCAAAGATATCCAAGTAATGTATAAATTTTCCAGTAACCCCAAATATGTTTACAATGCAGAATTTGTGAAGAAGATTGAGAAAGAGGAATGTACATATTATGACAAAAATATCCATGATATAGTAAAAACTTGGTGGGGAAATGAAAACAAATTTAAAGAAACTAATCATGGTATATATTCTACAACTTATTGTGATGCACATATTATGTACATAGCCATGATGTTGTGTAGGTTGTATAGAAATAAAAACCCTACACATTTTATTGTAGATTGGGTCCCTATTATTCATGAGGTTGCAGAAGGGTTTACTTTTGATTGGGGAAAATTATTGTTTGATAACTTGGTCAAACAAATAGGGGTTCATAAAAGTCAGAGGTATAAAGGTGAACCAACTCATTTTTATATGTCAACATATATTATGGATTCTATCTGTTACAAAACCCCTTTCCATTTGATGAATTGGAGATGGACTCCAAAAAATGTTGAACCAATACACATATATCATTCCAAACTATGGAAGGAAAATGAAAAAGATCATTTCTATGAAATTTTCCATAATGTTATCATCCTGATCCATTAGACATTATATGGAAACCCTCCTCCCAGGATCTCTAAGAAAATCATGGAAAATATAGGAACAATTGAAGACTGGTATATTGAGGAGATATTTTCTTATATCAGAGTGTATGGTTCTTTCACATCTCCTCATGCTTTACCAAATTTTTTTCCAGATAGGCTCATTTGCAGGGAAGTGGCATACCGAATAGTTTCTATAGGCATAACAAAATAATTGAAGGCAACACAGAAGAGGGTATGGCCAACTTATCCCATACAAGTTGGTGAATATTCATTGTTAGATTTTGGACATGCCAAGGTTGAAGCTTCAGCCTTAGAAGATATTGTATTGTATTTTATTGAATTCAAAAGACATAACCCTCATAAGGTGGTTGAAAATCATCTGGCACAGTTTGGCATGAAAAAGTATTTTCATGAAGACTCATGAAGACTCTCCATTTGATGATATTTTCAAAGGAGAAAAGTTATATGATGAAGTTATATCCAGGTTCCAGAATATTCTTGACAAATAACAATCATCAAAACACCAAAGACATCATCCAAGGGTACAACAATGACATAATCAACTCTACCAGGTAAGACCTTACAAGAAACATTGACAATGTTTGAAGCTTTTATGAAGCATGGACATATTTTTCCTCAGATGACTTCAAACACTGAAATTTTTGTAAAGGATGTTACTGTGCAAGGGGAATCTACTACACTTGCATCCCCCATCCCATATTTAACTCCTCTTGCAACAAATTCTGGGATACCTAGTTCAGAGGTAGTGAATGTAGAATATTTGACACCCATTGAACCAAAATAAATTCCTTCATTAGATTTCTTCTTCAACAGAAAGAGGAAAGCTATTGTGCATAGAGAAATTAAAAAGAAATGAGGTATAATCACCAAAATATAGAGGATGATATTTGATGGTCAGGGACAAAGTGACCCTGAATTTGCAAAACATGTAGTTGATTCCTTGGGGGATTTTGAAACAACAAACTTGTGGTCTATAGAAAATTTAAGAGAAAATATTGATCAACAAAATCTTTTAATTGAGCAATTGCAAAATGATTTAAAACAAACAAAATCATATATTGGAGAACGAGTAAATTATGAACTAGATCAGGTCAGACAAATTTATGGTCAGTAGATCAAACAACTAGAAGAAAAACTGAGAACAAGTCTTCAAGATCAACAAATGAGTAAGAATACCATTTCTCAAAAAGATGCATTAATAAGACAATTGCAAGCCCGAATAAATACAATTGAAAGTACAATTATTGATATTTATGCCTTTAAGAAATAAGCCTTAGAGATCAATGAGGGATTTCAGACAGCTTAACAAAGTTTCTATGAAAGTTTGGAAATTATCTATAAGCATTATCATGTCATTAATAATTCATTACAAATTATTGCTAACAAAGTGAAAGAATCTATCACTGCTAGATCCAAATTTCAAGAACTTATAGTTTAGAAGCAAAATCTCAATATACCAGGGCTTGTTCTGTTTTCAGAGATTGAACAATTAAAAGGAGAAATGACATTAAAATCATGGGAAAATAGTCTCAAGGAAAGCTAAAGATTAGCTAAAGAAGAAAATTTTTCTTATCTAAACGCTCTATTAGCTGTGGGTGTAGAAATGACAAAAATTAATCTCGGTGATGTTCACTCTTTTATTAGGAAATATGAGGTTGATAAAAAAAGGGAAATTTTGAAGAGGAACAGGGAAAGGATGAAAAATACTATATTACAAGTCAATCAAGTTAATTTGAAGGTTTTAAATGATATCTTCGTTAAACAAAGTTTACAATATTAGAATACTCAGTAGGATGCTATAACAGTTCAGAGTTTACCATTGGCACATAAAAAGGATATTACCTTTGAATTGAACATTAATATGGAACCCTATAAGTTCGTAGTTGCATTATTAAATTTGCACACTTAATACAAGGATCAAAAGAAGACAATTGCATCTACAAGCAAAAAATGTGGATATAATCCTTCAAAAAGCTAGGAAGTGATGAAGTTTCCAGAAGAAAGATAGATGTTCAAATCTTTGGTAATATTTAGTTATCGTAGTATTTAAAATATTTTCTTCTATTTCAAGATCTAGAAGTGTGGAAGTGTAACCGATTTTGGTTAAGACAAAATTGTATAAATAAACACATTTGAGAGATGAATCAGGATTTTTCTCGCCTGATGTAAAGAGAGACTTTTTAATATAAATTTCTACAGGAAGACATAGATTCTACTTCTCATTTATTTGAGTTATGTATTTTCTATGTGTTGCTACTTTATCACAATTCATCTTCTTCACTCTATGATGTTTAAGGAATGAATGACTGCAATTTAGTAATACATCTATTGTTGTTCACATAATTAGATGTTTATTTAGGTATAGATTTTCCTTGGTTTTACTGTAAGTGAAACAAGACCTATGTCTGTTTAGATATTCTCATCTTAATTCATCTTTTATACATACATTTCATATTTCTTCTATTGCAAATAAGTTAATATTTATCAGCATTCGATACCTTGTTTTTTTTTTCAATTTTTTTGCTATAATTCTACTTTCCATCTCTTGGTTATTGTTAAAAACTCAAAAGAAGAGATACTGCCTCTATGTTTCTAAATTATTAGAGTTTTGAAGTTTCGTTCTAAGTTGAAGGTAGAAAAGCATTGTGAAAGCAAATATTATTAAATTTGGATGCCTGACATTTTTCTGTGAGCCTAGAATAAATCTGAGGAACAACATATTTTTTGGCGTCGTTACCGAGGAATGAAGAAACGAAGTTATTTTTCCCTGGGAGTACGACAAAGTTTAGTTTTGGTTCTTGAAGGTGAACATGAATCAAACACACATTTTAGGCTCATTTTGATTGTCACTTGGCGACTCCATTTTTGTAAAGCTGAATTCAAAAGAAATAATACTAGACATAATCCAAATAAGACGCAGACCACACCTGTCTCAGATCCTAAAAAATTTCTCAAACCTAAAGGTTATTTAAGACAGACTTCTGCATCAACAGGTAAGGTTTATCAACCTAAATATTCTCAAGTTAAGGTTGAGATTTCAGAGGAATAAATAATTTTAGTTGATTTTAAAGGAACACATCAAGTTAAATCTCCTTCCACTGAAGCCTTAACTAGTATTCCAAAATTTAAGTCTGAAAGTCTAAATATTGATATCCCTGAAGTAAAATTATACAATTTAAAAGGAAAATTTTTACAAAATACACCTTTTTCTTCTACATGAATTTATGACTGTGAGATTAAGGAAGAATCCTTAGTGCTTAATGCCATTTACAGTTGACCTATCCTTATTCTTCCCGAAGTAAGGGTTTCTATCCTTGCTGATTCGGAAGAAGATCTTTCATATTTTGGCTCTTCTCATATTATTTCTCCCATCTACTCATCAGGTAGATCTAAAGGACCAAGTACTAGTTCTCATTTTCCTTTTGAATTTGATTATTCATCTATATCAAGAGATCCATCACCTTTTGATTATATAGCATGCCTTAATTATTATCTTCCTGAATAAATTGAGGACTTGGTGCAACAATATTTTGAAATCTTTGATAATCTTCATTACAATCCTCACATCTCATCTCCAAAACCCACAATGGTCAATGTAGGAGGTGGAGGTGGTGGACAAGTAAATCCACCAGCACCTCCCCCAAGGATCTTTTCCAAAGTAGCTGCTAGATATTCTCCTTTAGCCCTTCCTGCAAATTTGCATGATTTACATGATAACTATATGAAAATATTACCTAAATTTACTAGGGAAGGGGATTTAACAACCACTGAGCAAATGTAATTCTTTGATGAATTTGCTGATGTACTTGGCATTGAATTTAAAGATGTTTACATGAGATTGTTTGTACAAACGTTTGAGGGTCAAGTCATAACTTGGTTTAGGGGACTTCCTTCAAATTCCATAACAACTTATGATGAATCATAAAATGATTTCTTAAGATAGTGGGCTGAGAAAAAATACCACCTATATTATTTCACTGAATTTGATGCTTTAAGAAATAAGCTGTCTAAAACAATTTCTGAATTTATCCAAATATTTAATAAGCTTTACAGTAAGATCCGAGCTGAAGTCAAGCCATCCCAACCAACTGCAAAAGTTACTTTTGCAAGGGAATTTGACTCTGATTTTGCATTACTTTTGAGGGAGAGAAGAGATACAACATTAGCTGGGATGGAAGATGATGCAATTGAAATCAAATCTAATATGATGGCACCGGGAAAACTAAAAACTAAGGTTGAAATGGGAATTAGAGAGCCGAGGAAGTTTAAAGAACAAGGGGGACCTTCAGGTACAAGAAGGAATGCACAAGAGAAGAAACTAGATGAAATGGTTAAGTTGATTAAGGATTTGTCAAATAAGTTATCCAAGATGGAGATGGAGAAAGCCAAACCTGACCCTTATGTTAGGAATCCAAATCAATTCAGGAGAAACCTCAATAAAAATCCTCAATTTCAACAGAGACCACTTAAGAACGAGGATCAAAAAATTCAATATCCTTTCAAAACTGAGAATTTAATACTAGGAGATGAAGTACAAGAATATGATGAATTAGACGAGGAAATGAATTTTCTAAGTGATGGTGTTAGTGAACCTCATCTAACCCAACAAGATTATGAACAATATTTAGGTTATAGACAACTACTTAATGAACAACATATTAATAACTTTGATGAACCTACCTCACAATAAAAAGTTCTCACTAATTCGATATTGGATGAATTACAAGATAAGTATGATTTGAGGCCAAGAGATAAAATTGTTGTTGTAGATCAACCAAATTTTTTTTTACTGTGAAAGAAAGGAAATGAAGCTATAGTTTTAAAACCATCAACCAAAAAATCAATAGTCAAACGAAGCAGGTTGAAGAAAAGGCAACACAAACTAAAACATTGGAGAAGAAAGAAGAAGAAATGTAGACTAGAGAATTAGAAAAAATAGTTAGCACTTTTAATCTGGAAAATGAACTTAAAAAAATTAAGATTCCAATACCTTTGATAGAACTTGCTAAGAATATGGTATATAAGAAACAAATATCAAAAGTCATAAATTTTCCAGATTTGGAGAGTTAAGCGGATGTTATTAATTTGCAGGATGAGCATCAAACAATCATGTTTGGGCCTCATATTGAAAATGATAAAGATTCTGTGGCTCCATTTTACATCACTCTTACTGTACATGCTCATTTGCTAGAAAATTTTATGCTAGACTCAGGTGATTCACACAATTTGATGCCAAAGGTAATAATGGATAAATTAGGTTTGCAAATTACCAAACTTTATCAAGACCTATATTCTTTTGATTCTAGGAAAGTTAAGTGTTTGGGTATGATAAAGGATTTATTTGTAAATTTGGCTCAAATCCCAGTCAAAAGTGTTCTTATGGATGTGGTAGTAGCTGATGTACCTGCAAAATATGGCATGCTTTTATCAATATATTGGGGTGCTAATCTTGGGGGATCAGTACAATTACATATGACGTATGCCACGATTCCTGTTTTTGGTGGGCAATTTACAAGATTGTACAAAGAGACAAGACTAACTTATACAGTTAGTGATCCACAAAATCCTAATAATTATATAGTCTATGTTGTCAATAAGGACTTAGGAAATTGTATATTATCTATTGATGATGATTTTGAAACTTGTACAGAGAATAAGAATGAGAAAGTTAAAACTCCAGAAGAAAATGTAAATATGAGAGAAGGAATGTGGAAAATGTATTTTGATGGTTCCTCTTCATGGGAAGGAGCTAGAGCTGGAGTATTATTTTTGGCACCAAATGATGAGTATCACATTCCATTTTATTATAAATTGCAGTTTGATATTGGTTATACTAATAATGTATGTGAATATAAAGCTTTGATTTTGGGATTGGAAGATGCAAGAAAACTAAAAATTCAACACTTGATTGTATATGGAGATGGAGATGTTGAACTTATTGTGAAATAGGTAAGATAAGAATATCAAGCTAAACATCCTAGAATGAGGTCTTACCGAAATTGTGCATGGGATTTGATTGAATTTTTTTTCCTATCCTTTAACATTCATGCTATTCCGAGATTGCATATTCAACAAGCTGATTTATAGGCTAAAGCTGCAAGTACTTTCGTACCACCTACTATTTTGAAATTGAAATATCATATTAAGATGAGACATAAACCTTCAGTACCTGATAATGTTCACTATTTGCAAATATTTGAAGATGATGAATGGATAAAGCAATTTCTTGAAATGGTGGATGAATTTTCTGAAACACATATTGATCAAGAAAATCAAAATGATCCAGCTTGGATTATGCAAGAAGGGGAAACTCAAGAGAAGTTTAAAGACAAAATTGCATATCATAAAATGCTTTTGTTAAAAAAAAATCATATTCCAAAAAGGCCCATTCCTTTAGAAAGATTGTTTGATCAAAATGATATCCCTTTGAAATATATTTTGCAGCCTCGACCAAAAGAAGTCAAAGATTTTCATATTGGTTCTAATGAAAGTCCAAAGCTTGTAAAGTTGTCTAAATATCTTCCCATTGAACAGAATAAAAAATATACATAATTTCTTAAGGATTATAAATATGTTTTTGCATGGTCCTACAAATATTTGAAAACCTATGATACTTCTATTATTGAGCAAACGATTCCTTTAAAACCAAGTGTCAAGCCTTTCAAAAAAAAGCTTAGACAGATCAGTCCTATTCTTTTGCCTATAATAGAAAGGGAGGTTAATAAACTTCTTGATGCAAAAATTATTGTACATATGAGATTTTGTGAATGGGTAGCTAATCGTGTTCCAGCTAGAAAGAAAAATGGGGAGATAAGATTATGTGTGGATTTCAAAAACCTAAAATGATCTTCATTAAAAGATAATTAGCCTCTCCCAAAAATGGATCATATTCTTGAAAATGTAGTAGGGGCAAGTAAAATTTCTATGATTTATGTTTTTTCGAGATATAATCAAATAGTTGTTCATGAGGATGGTAAATAAAAAAATGCATTTAATACGCCATGGTGAACTTTTATGTATGAAAAAATGCCATTTGGTTTGATAAATGCAAGTGAAACATTTCAAAGAGCCATGGACTTAGCTTTTATGGGTGAAAGAGATAAATTTGTTGTTATTTATTTAGATGATCTGACAATTTTTCTCAATTATGATGCAAAACATTTGAAACACCTCAGACAAACATTTGACAAATGCAAAAAATATGGCTTCTCTCTAAATCCCAAGAAATATCATTTTGCTATGCAAGAGGGAAAATTGTTAGGTCATATTTTATCAAAATATGGAATTAAAATTGATCCACAAAGGGTTGAATCCATTGATAAGATTAATATACCAAGAAACAAAAACAAAATTCAGTAATTCTTAGGAAGAATCAATTTTTTGAGAAGGTTCATTCTAATTTTTATTGAAATTATTAAATTGATCACATATATGCTAAAAAGGGAAAATGAAGTGAAATGGACAAGTGAAGCTAAGGTATATTTTCAATGAGTCAAAAAATCCATAAGAGAAGCACCAGTGTTGGTAAGTCTAGATTATTCAAAATGATTTTTAATTTTTTCTTTTGCATTAGAACATACAATTGTAGCAGTGCTTTTACAGAAGAATAATGATGGATTTGCACAACCTATTTCCTTTTTTAGTAAAATCCTTAGAGATGTTGAGTTGAAATATGATATTTTAGAAAAACAGGCTTATGCTATGGTTAAAGCACTTAAATCTTTCATGACATATGTATTACAATCCAAAGTGATAGCATATGTACCCACCAGTTCTGTCAAATAAATCTTAGTGCAACCTGATAGTGATGGAAGAAGAGGAAAGTGGTTGGAAAAGATTCAAGAATATGATCTGGAGATCAAGCCAACTAAATTGGTAAAAGGACAAGGTTTAAAAAAACTTCTTTCTGAATCTAATCTTAAATCTCTTGGAATAAATCACTTTGATTATGAATATTATTTACCAGATATTGAAGAAATTGATGATCAAGTGCCAACAACTCAAAAAGATGAAAACTTTTATGTTTCTCCCTGGTACAAGAATATAGTTTCATATATTATTACTCTACAACGCCCTTCTTATATGATTCCATCAAAGGAAATAACATTAAAACTTCAAGCAATCAAATATTGCATTATTAAAGGAAAGATATATTGGAAAGATCCTTTAGGTTTATTATTAAATTTCCTAACAAAGTCGGAAATAGAAGGTGTTATTGATGAATTTTACAAAGGAATATGTGGAGGACACCATTATTAGAGAGAAAAAACATATAATATCCTAAGGGCAGGATATTATTGGTCAAAATTGTTCACAGATGTAAATGCAAGGGTTAGATCTTGCAGACAATACCAACTCTTTGTTGGAAATCAAAACCTTCTTTCCTTACCTTTAGTTCCTGTCAAATATGAAGCTCCTTTCCAACAATGGGGCCTAGATTTCATTGGAGAGATTCACCCTCAATCCAGTTCCCAACAAAAATGGATATTAACTGCCACTGATTATTTTTCTAAGTGGGTAGAAGCTATTCCAATCATGAATGACACATACTCAATGGTGATAATTGTTTTGGAAGAAAATATTTTAGCAAGATTTGGTTGTCCAAGAAAAATAATCATAGACAATACACAAGCTTTTAAATATGTTTCTATGATAAAATTTTGTCAGAAATATAATATTATTTTGGGTCATTCTACAACTTATTATCCTCAAGGAAATGGATTAGTTGAATCTTATAACATAATTTTGATGAGGATAATTGAGAAAGTTTTGACTGAAAATAAAAAAATCTTGGCATATTCATTTGAAATATGCACTTTGGGAATACAAAATCAACACCAAGAGATCAATAGGTATGTCACCATTTCAATTGATCTATGACACATATGTTATTTTACCCATTAATATTGCTCTTCCTGTGATAAAATTATGGCAGGATACTAATGAAGAACCAAATTATTTGACAAGAAGGATCAATCAAATAATTGAGGTCCAGCAGAATAGGGAAGAAGTTGATGAAAAAATTCAAAAGTATCAAGACAAAACGAAGGCTATCTTTGATAAGAAATCCAAATACAAAGAATTTCTCTTGAGAGATTTAGTTCTAAAGTGGGAAGCCAGAAGAGAGGACGCGAGAAAACATGGCAAATTTGATCATCTTTGGTTTGGTCCTTTCAAGATTGCAACAATTAAAGGGATACATTATTTCTCTCTTGAAAATATGAATGGAGATATTCTTGACGCCCCTATCAATTGGCATTATTTAAAACATTTCATTCAGTAATTTAGTTTTCTATTTTTCTTATTATACATACAAGTGTGGATTGGATTTACATTGGCATTTAAATTTCATTTTCTTTTTAAATCCTTGATTGGGTTGAGAACTCATCATTGATAATTTATAATCCAATTAAAGTTTATTTTTATGTTTCTGGTTTGTTGAAATTTTTTTATGTAAATATTTTTCAGAAAATTATCTTTTTCGATTTAAAAAAAGAAAAGAAAAAGTTGTCTTTGAATCATGAATCATTTTTTGTTGTTCAGTGAATAAAACAATAGTTTCTTTTGACAACAGTAGTTGAAGATTTTATTAGAAAAAGTAGAGCTGTGAAAAATCATTACAATATTGGATACAAAATTACAAAGATTCTAAGTCCAAAACTGGAAAAAGTTTCTATAATATATGCCTACATCTCTGTATTTTAATCCTTCACAAGTTTTTCAACTTAATTGCTACAAGAAACAAATCCAAAAAAAAAAACAAGTTGTCTTTGAATCATGAATCATTTTTTTCTTTTCAGCGAGTAAAACAATAGTTTTTTTTGACAATAGTAGTTGAAGATTTTATTAGAAAAAGTAGAGCCGTGAAAAATCATTACAATATTGGAGACAAAATTACAGAGATTCTAAGTCCAAAACTGGAAAAAGTTTCTATAATATCTGTCTACATCTCTGTATCTTAATCCTTCACTTTGTCAACTTCATAGCTACAATAAACAAATCCAAAAAAAAAAAAACACTGTAACCTATGATTGGCTACTATTGAGAATTGTATCTTCTACATGCTTTGCTTCCATTACTTTCACTGGATTGCCCAAATGTTGAAACTCTAGATTCGATGGGAGCCCCAATTGTTGAACCTATTCAATGTTCTGATGCTCTGTTTCGTGACCTGGAATGAGACAAGTTGGGGGAGAATGATCCCTGGGAAAGGGGGACGACACTATTGAAGCTTTGGATTCGATTAAGTCTTTAGGAAAAAATATTGGTGGTTGTTGCCTTTGTAGTTGTATTAACTACCGATGATAGGAGCTTATATGCTCTGTATTTCGACTTACAACTCTCATTACCATTTCCGGTTCTTCACGATGTTGCAATTCCCATGTTTGGAGCCGTTTTTGAAGTTGATCATTCGAATTTTGAATCTCTCGGATTATTTCTGTCAGCTCCCGAACTTGCTCCTAAAGGATATGAATTGCACAGTTAAATCATTCACAATTATCATGGTTCCAACTCATCTTTCTCTTTTCTATTGAATTCCTAGGAACAATGTGATGAATAGGCTTGATTCTTCTTAAACTTTAGGGGAAATCTGGTAAATACTTCCCCCTTTGTTTTCTTACCATTTTATTGTGCACATAAGGCCTTTTCACAATAGATATGGGGGATAATTCCCACGAATTGAAGGATAGATTCATTATTGGATGAGAATATTGGAGAGACTATGAAGAGGGGATTTGTAAGGTCATCGTCATTGGGTATGTGATCATCACTAGTATGAAACAGAGAGGATAATCATGAGAAGAATGTTGGAAGATAATAACTTTGTTGTGGGATAGATTGAGGCAGAAGTCTGGATTTGACAGAGATAATCATGAGAAGTATCTTTCGTCCATTAGAGATAATGACGACTTCTCCTACACATGTCACCCCTAACATTAGTTTTACCAACCAATACAGTTTTCTTTCTTATTTAATCATATTAATATTTATAGAGATGATAAACTTAGCCAATATTAGAAAATTAAAGCGTGTTATTTTAACAAGTCTGGCAAAGATCTTATACATTTCTTGATTCTAATTGAAAAAGTATATTTAGGCTAATCCTAGTAAATTTAGTTTTAATATTAGATTGTAACTGATGAGTTTTCTCAAGGTTAATCCTTAAAAAATAAATTATTTCCAATTATAATTTACCTATAGGTGAAGGAATCCCTAGAATTGAAAGAAAACTAATCTTAGAGTATTCTAAAACTGTAGACATACCAAATTTACATCAGATAAAAAACAAATGTCATCCCTTGTATCTTAAATACATTGATTTCCCCCACTTTAAAGTAATAAAATTAAATAAGATAGATGATGAAAGGAAATTCACAAAACGATTTCCCCAATCTTTTCTAAAAAGAGTTGATGAAAGGAAATTCATACAATGATTGCCTTCATCTCAATCAAATGAAATCATGTTTTTGAAGTGGTGAAAGGAAATTCAATATGGGGTATATAGATAACTTCATTGGGGTATTGAACATGTGTAATACCCCAAGGACGTGCCCTAGTTATATTATGTATTGTAATCATGTTTATAGGCTGGTGAGCCAAGTGTATATAAGTTGGTGGGATTATGTGTTATTTAGGCCGAAGAGCCTAGGTGTTAAAGGCCAGGATCCTGATTTTAGTATATGTAATTATGCAGATCATTAATAAAATATAAACATAGTTGCATGCCGACCAACCACAAAGAAAGAGTGATGGGGGACTAAGCTTCCACAAGGTTGGGCAAGGGAAGGAGGCTAAGTGTTGGGCCTAGGGGACAATCTAGAGGGCTTACCTCTAAAGGGGATAATAATTTATTATTATTTCCTAAAAGGCTAAGGTGGTCTATTGACCAAGTGTTGTCCTAAGTTCTTTGAAAAGGAACGTGTGCAAAAGGGAATGCATGCAGCTCCAGGAAGACAAGTGTCGACTTGGGTGCATGAAGTTAAAAGTTGAAGTGTCAGCTGTGTTGGGGGTTCGCGGGTCATTCTTCCATCCTTCACCTGAGTCGTTCGACAATTCTTCCATACTCCACCTGAGTTCGCTGGAATCTTTCTCGAGAACCATTTTGCCTCTGCATTCAACCTTTGTGTTTTGTTCTTTGATCGCACACCTTGAAACCAGTGGGAAAAAACCGTGGACTGATTTGTCGTCTAACTTGTTCAACCTATGCATAGTCACGCATCCTGAACCCAGTGAGAAACCGTGGACTGAGTCGCGTCTTCTGTGAAACCTGAGCATACCGTAATTGTCTATGCCATGTGTGTTATAACTGTGGGCTATTGTGGCCACGTAGTCCCTTTGCTGAGTGTGATTTGCTGCCGTCATCTATTCCTTGCCGAGCCTTACTGATGTCCTCCTTGTGCTGGAACGAAAATAAAGAAGCAGGTTGTCAAGCCTGTGTGCAACACTCTCTCCAGGTGAGGGAGGTGGTTGTGGTTGAAGTGGCAGGTTGTCAGGCATATTAGCAACTCTCTCCAGCTGAGAGAGTGCGTGGAGGAAGTGAGAACTCTTGGAAGGGGTCCTGTAGCTGCCACAGAGCTCAGAGAATTTCGGTCCGACCTGTTTCTGAAGCCCAAGGAAAGGGAGGTTTAGCAACTGAAGGACTATCTTGTGTGACAGTGAAGGTGTATACTCTTGCGGTGGGAAAAGCATGTGGGGAATGAGATTCTATGAGCAGTGGGCATAAGTGGCTCCTAGGAGAGAATCCATCCTCATAAACTGTGTGTCTTCCTGTTGACCTTGCCTAACCTAGGATTCCCTTGCCCAGTGGAGCTTAGTCCCAGCTCAGGGGTGACCTGTTGCTGAGAGTGATGAGCAACATAGTCTAAGGCTAGGAGGTTCGTGGAAGGTCTGAACGTAGTTGTTGGTGTTATTCCAATTGAAAGATAAGTATAATTTATGTGCTTAAATTTTATGTTACACATAATGCTTGAATGTTATCATGAATTCCGTTGCATGTATGAATTACTATTAATTCTAATTAAGTATGTATGATGGTAGTAACTCTATGTTAAATGTGTTAATTTGATTTAATGCATATTATATATAAGTGTATTTTCTGCAGTAGTGGCATTGCCTGGCCTGTGGGTGGTCGGGGATGTTACAACAGGTGTGCTGGTAGTGAATCAATATCGATGATATCTATAAGGATGTATTACATATCTTCATCACATACTATGTTTTTTAGTTCTTTTTCAAGGATACTTATGTCCTGATCCAATTAGTTTTCCTTAATGAAATCCACATAATATATTTGTAACCTTGAGCTAAAACTAAGTCAGTAAAAGTATGATATTCTAGTTAAATTTAGTTTGATTATCTTGGATAATTATTGAGTAAATTTAAAAAAATAAAATATTTATTAGCTTGACTTGAGATTTATCACTAAGCATGTTATACATTTCTATATTTGGTTATTTTTGTTAATTCTATATAGGATTAAATCTCTAGAGGAAAGAAAATATTTAGTTCAATAAAAAGAAAAGCAATAATGACTCCATTTACCCAATAAAGGCACCTAGTTTACTATTCTTTAGTGCCTCACAAAGGATACATAATTCCCAGATGGAGCCTATGTTAGAACATAAGTCAAAATTTTGAATAAAAATTCAGATTTTGAATCCTTTCTTAAATTATTCCTAATTTTGTCGTTAATCAGTCAAATTTCTCTTTAGGATTTCTATTTTATACACTAATAAATTCGTTGTTATGTTTTGACAGGGAAGATCAATCCTAAGCTATCAAACCTGATACTTATCAAGATTGAAGATTCACAGGATTTCAAGGATTTAACGATGCAAAATGATTCACGGGATTTCAAAGGATTCCCATTTGAATTTTCACTTCAGGACTTCACGGTTTGGCATTCTAAGCTTAAACGTTTAAAGGTCCTCTTAACCCCAAAGTCACGAAGCTCCAGAGTCCCGAAGTTCTGGAATATTACTTTATAAAGTAAAGTACTCAACGAACGTGTTCTATGCCTGTTATAACCCTAATTTGCACCAGACATGCTTACCTGGCATCAGGCCATCTCAGATTCCTTCTTTGCCAAAACACTGTTGAACAACTCTTGTTAAAAACCCCTTTTATAAAGGCCCATGCGCCCTGCTCCATTACTGAACACGTGTACATGATAGCTAACCCAAGACAACCCGCGTGTACCTACAAAAGCATGAAAAAAGGAAAGTTGCTGATGGAACACACAACTTTGGGTAAGTTAACTAAACCTTTTGGCCATGCATGGTCGGAAGTTCAACCAAATACCTAGCTTCTTCTAGCCTATAAAAGAAGGGTTAGGGGTCCCATTTGGAAGAGGAGAATCATAGTAAGGAAACTATACCCGATTGCGCATTTCCTTTGTCCCAACCTTTAGCCATCCTTGTGCAAAGAGAAGTATAGAGCAAAGAAGTTGGAGGACAGTTGAAGAGGAGCCTAGGACCAGGTTCATGGAGTAGTGACTGAATTGATCATTGTAAGTTGATTTGTTGAAGTTAATAATAAAGAATTACTTTTCCCGTCCCACCATATGAGGTTTTCATGGTTTATTGCGTACATATTGATTAAATCTCTAACCCATTAATCTGTAGATCAAATTCATGTGGAGTTCTTTGTTTGTATTGTGTGAATGCAGGTCAGCCTTGGGAGGAGAGATGCAGTCAAAGAGAAACCAAGCGTGAAGAAGGATCGATATCAAATGCCCGAAATAAGGTATGCTCACATGGTCTTCTTAACTACGTATTTGCTTAAGAATAATGGGGATTAGGTCCAGGATGACGGTAGAAAGTAGGAATCTTTAGGTCTTTT
>SNQJ01S0044529.1:16191-35796 GCA_010110895.2 Picea sitchensis | reverse complement strand
CATTTGTTTTAACCCTAATTTGCACCATACATGATTACCTGGCATCATGCCATCTCAGATTCCTTCTTTGCCAAAACACTGCTGAGAAACTCTTCTTAAAAACCCCTTTTATAAAGGCCCACGTGCCCTGCTCCATTACTGAATGTGTGTACACTCTAGCTGACCCAAGACAACCCTCATGTACCTAAAAAAGCATGGAAAAAGGAAATTTGCTGACGGAACACACAACTTTGGGTAAGTTAACTAAACCTTTCAGCCATGCATGGCCGAAAGTTCGACCAAATACCTAGCTTCTTCTAGCCTATAAAAGAAGGGTTAAGGGTCCCATTTGGAAGAGGATAATCATAGTAAAGAAACTATAATCGATTGTGCATTCCCTTTGTCCCAACCTTTAGCCATCCTTGTGCAAAGAGAAGTATAGAGAAAAGAAGTTGGAGGACAGTTGAAGAGGATCCCATGACCAAGTTCGTGGAGAAGTGACCGACTTCATCATTGTAAGTTGATTTGTTGAAGTTAATAATAAATAAGTACTTTTCCCGTCCCACCATATGAGGTTTTCATGGTTTATTGTGTACATATTGATTAAATCTCTAAACCATTAATCTGTAGATCAAATGCATGTGGAGTTCTTTGTTTGTCTTGTGTGAATGCAGGTCATCCTTGGGAGGAGAGATGCAGTCAAAGAACAACCAAACATGAAGAAGGATCGATATCAAATGCCTGAAATAAGGTATGCTCACTTGATCTTCTTAACTACGTATTTGCTTAAGAATAATGGGGATTAGGTCTGGGACGACGGTAGAAAGTAGGAATCTTTAGGTCTTTTCTACATGCATGATAAAACCCTAAGTGCTAGTCCGTAGAGGGATTTCCCACTCATAACAATGCCATCTGACATTATTTACACGTGGGGACATGTGGAACTTATTTTGGGCATTTTTGGACACATAATTCACACATTTCAAGATGAAACGTGTCACCCATGTTCTCACGACATGTCATCATATGCGACGTCATCCTACCATGTCACTCTGGGAGACTGTCCTCCAAGATATCACATTATTAACAAATCCAAGAAGTGTCGAAGTACCGAAACACCGAAGTGCTGAAATGTCAAAGATTAGAGGTCAAGTAATGATTTATTAAGCTCAATTAAGGGTAAGTAATCACTTCGTGACTCTGGCCTTCGAGATAATTTTAAATTTTTCTATTTCAATAATCTTGAATTCCTGAAGCTCCGAAGCATTCAAGGATTAAAAAACAAAGCAACGGTTAATTAAGTAAATTTTGATTAACGATAATTAATCACTCCGTGACTTAGGCCTTCGGGACATGTTTAACATTCTCTATTCAAATCCATGAACGTCGAAGTGCCAAAATATTTACTTTCACTAATCATGATTATTGATGTAAATTAAATATGATTAGTGTGAAATATTTGAATAAAGTTCACTACCGTCAGGTAATAAATTCACCATTTTTTAACATGATTACCCTGTCATTTAGATACAAAGTGTTAAATGTATAATTAATTAGTGTCTTAATTANTTGATGTAAATTAAATATGATTAGTGTGAAATATTTGAATAAAGTTCACTACCGTCAGGTAATAAATTCACCATTTTTTAACATGATTACCCTGTCATTTAGATACAAAGTGTTAAATGTATAATTAATTAGTGTCTTAATTAGGATTTGATAAAATATTTGAACTATATATCATTAATGTATTCACATTCAAATTTCTATCTCCTCTTTGCATTCACATTCACAATCTTTATTTTTCTTACAGGGGTGAATATCATCAGCAAGAAGTCATGGCGCCTCACAGAGGAGTGAAAAATAAGGTCCAAGACCAATCTGTAGAGGAAACAAACCCAAACTCTGACTTGTATTCATATACTACTGCTCGTTTAACAGGAAGCATCAAATATTGGATGCAGGTTTATGAAATCCTTGAGGAAGAGAAATCCATAGTTTCTGATGATGAAAGTGAGTTGGAAGATGTTCTGAATATAAACAAGCTTAAGGAGGTGGCCAAGTCAAAGGTTCATACAGTCGCAGCAAGGCCAAAATTGTTATCATATACAAGCATGATATGCTGGGCTCTAGAGTATGTGTACATACCAACCAAAACCATCTACAACCATCAAAGGACTATATTTAGCTTGTTTCGACCCAAAGATATCCAAGTAATGTATAAATTGTCTAGTAACCCCAAATATATTTACAATGCAAAATTTGTGAAGARGTTTGAGAAAGAGAAATGTACAWATTATGACAAAAATATCCATGATATAGTAAAAAATTGGTGGGGAAATGAAAACAAATTTAAAGAAGATAGTCATGGTATATATTCTACAACTTCTTGTGATGCACATATTATGTACATAGCCATGATGTTGTGTAKACTGTATGGAAATAAAAACCATGCACATTTTACTGTAGATTGGGCCCCTATTATTTATGAGGTTGCAGAAGGGTTAGTTTTGATTGGGGAAAATTGTTGTATGATAACTTGGTGAAACAAATAGGGGTTTATACAAGTCATAGGTATAAAGGTGAACCAACTCCTTTTTATATGTCAGCATATATTATGGATTTTATATGTTACAAAACCCCTTTACCTTTGATGTATTGGAGCTAGAATCCAAAAAATGTTGAACCAATACACATCTATCATTCCAAACCATGGGAGGAAAATGCAAAAGATCATTTCTATGACCATAATGTTATCATCCCAATCCATGAGACTTTATATGGAAACGCTCCTCCCAGGATCTCTGAGAAAATCATGGGAAATTTAGGAACAATTGCAGATTGGTATATCGAGGAGAGATTTTCTCATATCAAAGTCTATGGTTGTTACTAATCTCCTCATGCTTTACCAAATTTTTTTCCATATAGTCTCATTTGCAGGGAAGTGGCATTTCAAACAGTTTCTACATGCATAACAAAAGAATTGAAGGAAACACAGAAGAGGGTATGGATGACTTATCCCATACAAGTTGGTGAATATTCATTGTTAGATTTTGGACATGCCAAGGTTGAAGCTTCAACCTTAGAAGATATTGTACTATCTTCTATAGAATTCAAAAGACATGACCCTCATAAGGTGGTTGAAAATCATCTGGCACAATTCAACATGAAAAAGTGTTTTCAATTAGTCTCTCCATTTGATGATATTTTCAGAGGAGCACAATTATATGATGAAGTTATATCCAGGTTCCAAAATCTTCCTGAAAAAAAACAATCAAATTTTCTTAAATTCCAAAAGCACAGGAGGAGTGGTTTGCCAAAGATTTTACAAGCATAGCAAAGTCTTAGTCATAATGGAAATCCAACTTCATAAGTGGTACCATCATCTAATCCCAAGCAACATGATTTTCCTAAAGTCAAAACCAAGGAAGTTGAAAAAACACCAGAGACATCATCCAAAGGTACACCAATGATATAATCAACTCTACCAGGTAAGACATTACAAGAAACATTGGCAATGTTTGAAGCTTTTATGAAGCATGGAGATATTTTTACTCAGATGAATTCAAACACTAAAATTCCTATAAAGGATGTTACTGCTCAAGGGGAATATATTTCACTTGCATCCCCCATCCCATATTTAACTCCTCTTGCAACAAGTCCTGGGATACTTGGTTCATAGGTAGTGAATGTAGAATATTTTATACCCATTGAACTAGAAGAAATTCCTTCATCAAATTTATTCTTCAGCAGAAAGAGGAAAGCTATTGTGCAAAGAGAAATTCAGAAGAAGGGAGGTATACTCACCAAAAGACAGAGGATGATATTTGATGGTGAGGGACATAGTGACCCTAAATTTGCAAAACATGTAGCTGATTCCTTGGGGKCTTTTGCAAACACAAACTTGTGGTTTGTAGAAAATTTAAGAGAAAATATTGATCAACAAAATCTTTAATTGAGCAATTGCAAAATGATTTAAAACAAACAGAAACAATTATTGGAGAATGAGTAAATTCTAAACTAGCTCAGGTCAGACAAAGTTATGGTCAACAGATCAAACAACTAGAAGAAAAATTGAGAGAAAGTCTTCAAGATCAACAAATGAGTAAGAATACCATTTCTTAGAAAGATGCATTAATAAGCCAATTGCAAGCTCGAATAAATACAATTTAAAGTACAATTATTGATATTTTGCCTTTAAGAAACAAGCCTTACAAATAAATGAGGGATTGCAGATAGCTCAACATAGTTTCTATGAAGGTTTGGAAATTATGCAAAAGCATTATCATGCCATTAATAATTCATTGCAAATTATTGTTGACAAAGAAAAAGAATCTATCACTGCTAGATCCAAATTTCAAGAAATTATAATTTAGAAGCAGAATATCAATATACTAGGGCTTGTTCCATTTTCAGAGATTGAACAGTTAAAAGGAGAAATGGAATTAAAATCTTGGGAAAATAGTCTCAAAGAAATCAAAATATTAGCTAAAGAAGAAAAAGTTGCTAGTCTAAACATTTTGTTAGATGTGGATGTAGAAATGACAGAAATTAATCTCGGTGATGTTCACTCTTTTATTGGGACAGTTGAGGTTGATAAAAGAAAGGAAAATTTGAAGAGGAACAAGGAAATGATGCAAAATACTATATTACAAGTCAATCAATTTAATTTGCAGGTTTTAAATGATCTCTCCATCAAGAAAAGTTTACAATATCAGAATACTCAACAGGCTACTGTAAAAGTTCAAAAGAGTTTACCATTGGTGTATAAAAAAGATTTTACCTTTGAATTGAACGTTAATCGGGAACCCTCTAAGTTCATAGTTGCATTATTAAATTTTCACACTCAATACAAGGATCAAAATAAGACAGTTGCATCTACTAGCAAAAAATGAGGAGATAATCCTTCAAAAAGATAGCAAGCGATGAAGTTTCCAGAAGAAAGACAGATGTTCAAATCTTTTGTAATATTTAGTTAGCCTAGTATTTAAAATATTTTCTTTTATTTTAAGATCTAGAAGTGTGGGAGTCTAACTAATTTTGGTTAATACAAAACTGTATAAATAAACACATTTGAGAGATGAACCGAGATTTTTCTCTCCTGATGTAAAGAGAGACATTTTAATATAAATTTCTACAGGAAGACAGAGATTCTACTTCTAATTTCTTTGAGTTATGTATTTTCTATGTGTTGATACTTTATGAAAATTCATCTTCTTCACTCTATGATGTTTAAGGAATGAATGACTGTAATTTAGTAATACATCTAATGCGGTTCACATAATTAGATGTCTATTTAGGTATAACTTTTCCTCTTTTTTACTGTAAGTGAAATAAGACCCGTGTATGTTTAGATATTCTCATCTTAATTCATCTTTTAGACATACATTTAATATTTATTCTATTGAAAATAAGGTAAGATTTATGAGTATTGGATACCTTGCTTTGTTTTTCAATTTTGTTTTCTATAATTCTACTTTCCATCTCTTGATTATTGTTAAAAACTCAAAGGAAGAGATATTGCCTCCGTGTTTCTAAATTATTAGAGTATTGAAGTTTCGTTCTAAGATTAAGGTAGAGAAACACTGTGAAATAAAAAAATATTAAATTTGGATGCCTACCATTTTTTTGTGTGACCAGAATAAATATCAGGAACAACAAAACACATGAAAGTGGCCAGTGCGTTGGTGAGACCAAATCCATACCTTGTCCTAAAGGTGGTTTTATAGATTTCCTCATCCTTGATTCAAACTTGATTATATCTAGATCTCAGATCAATCTTGGAAAAGATGGTGGCACCTATTAATTGTTTAAATAAGTCATCAATCCTAGGCAGGGGGTACTTGTTCTTAATTGTCATTTTATTGAGTTTCCTATAGTCTATGAACAACCTAAGTGTGCCATCATTCTTATTTAGAAATAAGGTTGGTTCTCCCCAGTGAGACACATTAGGCCAAATGTACCCCTTGTCTGATATTTCCTTCAGTTGCAATTTAAGCTCAACTAACTATGGGTTACTCATCCTATAGGGTGCTCTAGACATTGGCACTGCTCCAGGTACAAGATCTATTGAGAAATCAATATCTCTCTTGGGAGGTAACCCTGGTACCTCTTTTCGAAACACATCTCTAAAATATTTCAGTATAGGATGCTCTTCTAGGCTTGGTTTTTGGTTCTTAACGAAATATAATACGTGTATTGCATACAAAGGGAACCCATTCCTACAATACTTATTCATTTGGAGAGATGATATCTTTCTTGTTGAGATAGGTTTTTGAATTCCATGTAAGGTTCTTCTCTCCCCTTTTTCATCTTCACATTCTAAGGTTTTGTTATAACAATCCAGTTTATCTTTATGGGAAACCAACCAATCCATGTCGATCAACATGTCGTATGATCCTAGAGGAAGGATGTTTAATGTGGCTTGGGTGGGATACCTGTTCATGATTACTGGGCATGCTGTTATGACCCTTGCTACCTTTCTTTTTTTCCTATGGCCAGCTGTACCAACGATGGATTAGTGTGTTTTGCTTTCTATAATTTACACTTCTCAACAGTTTGAGGAGAAATATAACTCAGATTAGAACTAGGGTCAATCAAAATAGAAATAATATGGTTGGTGACCATACATTCCATTTCCAGCACCGAGGCTTGGTGGTATGCTTGTCTATTGTCCAAAGCTGCATGGATTTTTGGTATGTTTCGGGCCACATCATCAAATATGGTAGCCTCTTGGACATTGTAAATTCCCTTGTTGTTTGACTTCCTATGAGGACAGTCTCTTAACACATGTTCTTCTCCACAACCCAAACATTTCAACGGTTCCTTCTTTGTTCTTTAAATCCTATCCGAGGCTGATCCAACAGTATTATCTCCGCCTGGGAAGTTCTGTTGATTCATAATTTTGGTAGGGAAGCCCATCTTGGGATTCTTCCCAAAATTATTGAACCTTGAAGGTTTAATTCCCATCTTCTTGAATCCCATTTTATTTTTCTTCTTCCATTACTTGGGGGGTTCTGCTTTGTGGTTGAGTTACTCATAAAATTATCTAGCCTTCCTAATGGCATCTTCCAAGGTTTTTGGTTCATTGAATTCAATCCTATTTCGGAAGGATTGAGGCAACCCATTAAGAAATCACTGCATCTTTACCTTTTAATCCTTTATGTAGGGTACATACCTCATCAACTCCAGAAATTTGTTGATGTATTCATCTATAGTGATTTGTACTAATTTGAGCTCATAGAATTCCTTTATATTTTCATCATAGTACCACTTAGAAAGGTACTTCTTCTTGAAGTATTTCTCAAACTTATTCCTGGAAAACCCCTTTTCTCGGATTCCTTTTACATTCCTAAGGTCTTCCCACTAGATAAAGGTATTTCCATTCAAATTGAATATATCTATTCAGAATTTCAAGTTCTCAGAGTAGTTATGAACTCTAAAATACTTCTTCAGGCCCAATATCCAAGCTTATGCCTCTTCCCCTTTTTTGATTTCCCCATAAAAAGTAGGTGGCTTGGATTTCTTAAATTCCTTGGGGTTCCTGCCCTTGGATTATTTCATTTTCTTTCCCTTCTTTTGGGAATGGGAACTGGTCTTACTACTAGATAGTTCTGTGGAGCTTTCTACTCCTTTGCTAGAGAAATACTCAGATGAATTTTTGGTTTTGGTATGTGTCTTGTCTCCACGACGAGCCTTCTTGAGTGGGTTTATTCTTGCATTGTTGTTTTCAAGTCCATGCCTCTGCATTTAAGGCAAACTATGGGTTTTATCAGGTTGATGTTTGTCCATGTTGAAATTGTCGTTGTAGTTTTGACGTACTTTGCAATAGGACCACTTTTATCTCAATCTATTTTTCCTACTCCTTCATTAGTCAGTCATTGTCAACCTTAAATCTTTGCATCTCTTCCCTGAGACTTCTCAGGGTCTCAGCCAAGTTTGGAGGGGTTTCTACCATTCTTCTTTCATTAGATTATTCCTCTTTGTTATGGGAACTATCCCCCCATTCATGGTGGTCCACCATCACTATTCTTAGAGAATGTGTGGAAAAATATCGGACTGGTTAAGTGTCGAGAATCAACAATTCTTTGTTAGTCGACTTGTCCATTATCTAAAAAAAAACATGGCACATTTGTAAACTGATATGATGTTGTACAAATATAGTGTTTTACAGTAGTATAAAGTCTCTATTTAGTTTCCCAAAAACAACACATTATCGTGTTCCTCTCTCTCGTAAGAAGGTTTTTGATAAATCCTCACAATTAATTTTTTGTTAGGTTATTATTCTCGAGATTCCTGGGTTAATATTTTCATAATGAATTCCGTTGGGCTTCCATGCACTGGGTGAAATAGGGACTTAGGAACCCTAGGATCAAATGGTTTTTTAATATCCATCGTTGGTCAGGGTTTTCGTGGTCAAAATTTGGGTGGGTAATTTTTTAAATTGTGATTTTTGATTACGATCAGATCAACGGTCCGCGTCATTATACAACATGAAAGTGGTCATGAATTATGTTAAAGGATCGACAGTTCTGATGAGAAGTGCCCACATAAGTCACACATGATTTAACTAAGGTGAACATGTGGTGGTCACTAAGGCCATAGTTTCATTCTTATGGGTGATGTTGTTACCGCCCCTTGAACTCCCACTATATCTTGAATAAATTACCGTTTGGTCAACAAATGTTAATGCACTCAAAGGCCTAAGTAATTGGTCACCTGACTGGTATTAGTAGGTCCTTTTAAATAGGGTAGGGAAGCATATCCTTCCCTTTATAATTTTGTAATAGAACTTATTCAACTCCTTCATGAGCCCAAGCAGGATAAGTGTAGTTGCTTGCTCTGATACCACTTTGTAACATACTCGACCCCTTAAGGGATTCTAAGGGGTGGGGTGTTCAATTTTTTTCTCGGTTTATCTAATCTGTATTATTTTTTTCCATTTGCATCACCAACGTTCTTTGCTTACTCAAGGATTATTCGATGACAACACCTTTTTAATCACATAATTACTAATTCACAGACTCTTGGTCACATATCTACATAATTTTCCTTTCACAAGTCTGCCCATAAAATATCGACACTTAGCCATTATTCCCCTTCATGGACTTGCAGACTCATGGAAGTGGAACTCTACGACCCTAAATTTCATGAGTCTGAGAAGTCTCAACACTTATTCATTTTTCTCTTCCTAGACGCATGGAGGTGGGATTATATGATACTAGCTTTGAAGAGTCCGAAAAGTCTCAACACTTAGTCATTTTTCCTCTTGCAGACTCGTGGACTTCTATGATCCTAAATTTCATGTGTTCGATAAGTCTCCATGCTTAGTAATTTCTCCATATTCTATTGACATGTGGCATGACATGTGGGGTGGTACATTCCATATGTATCGCTTGATACATGACATCCATATTCCCTGCGAGCCTTGTCTAATTCTTCTAAAACTACATGACACATGGCCCCTTCTTAGGGTGACACATGGCGATGCTAGTCAACAAGGTACATCATGATGATGTTTATTTTTTCCCTTAGTCTCATTCCAACGAGCTTCACCAAGATCTACGGTGGATTTTTCATTTTGGCCTCACCCTGATGGATGGTATAGATTGTCCCTTGGGATTCCAAGGTCATTCTAATGAGGAGGCTCCAACCGTGTTACTTTCCATGGACCCAATGGTCCAAGATTGTCCACATTCAGTCCCTGACAGATCAACAACCCTTGTTAATTTTGAATTATGGATTTGTGCTCAACATCGATGAAGGGTCAAGATCTCTCCATTCATCCCAATTGACGACCAAGGTCACATCTCCACCACGTCCCAATAAAGGGCCCAATTTTGTTCATCGTGCCAAATCCATGGCCATGATTCTTGTAAGACAAATTAGGGTTTCTCCACTAACTTAACAATCCATTCCTGGACCTATCCATTTCATGGATACCTTTCTTTGAGTCCTTCTCAAGTCTTACTAAGCCATGAGGGTGCTCGCGCTTGACCAAGGTACTCCATGGTTTCCTCAGGGCTTCTTCACAATACCCTATTCTTTGAAAGACTAGTTGAGTTTGGGCATTCCAATGCCGTGGAACATATGGTATATATATAGATATATATGCAGATGCATGAGAGTACATGCATATGCCATAGGCTTACAACGATACACACAGTGAGTAGAGGTGTCTCTTCCCCATGTTAGTACTGAGACATCGAATTATATGTGTGGATAACAACCATAAATATTTGTATCCTTTCCTATATACCAGACACACAAATTTATTCACATGCATACATTCATAAATAGTTCTCACAAGACATGAAGTATTCACAAGAAATAATATAACACTCTTAACAAAATTAAACATTATGCGTAATTTGTGGTGTCTCTGGAATAAACAATTTGATTTGCAGACCAAATAGTTACATCTAAATATTATGTTGTTCATTTAAACATACACATAGTCATGTCAATACACATAGGTGGACGAGACACTTATCTATAGAAAATTGAGATATGTTGAGTGTTGTTGTAGAGAGAACCACTCTCCACCCAACCGTAGGTAAGGTTGCATTAAAATACACTACAACCAACCAGGATACGATGTCACGATTCGAGTTCTACAAGATGTTTCTCTGGTGACCCTTCTACCCTTGCTATCCCCCTATTCTTCTTTTCTTCTTCCCTCATAACCTCATCGATCATGCCAAAAAATTCCTAAAGGTACTTTCCCATCTGTTCTTAACTCCTTCGAGAACTATTCCAACTACTATCTTGACTGATATTCAATTTCTAGGGCTGAGGATAGTTCAGATCCATATCATTTTAATTATGCAGGGTACTGCCTGGTAGATTCATTCAAAATAGTGATGGCCTCCCTCTCGCCCACTCCTCTCATGACATCATAACCTGTGAATGTCAGGCCTTCAACAATAACTCAACATTCTCTATTTTATTAAAAACCAAACACACACACACACACACACACACACACATTACAAAATCTATCAAGTTCCATTGTTTATCCTTGATCACCCACGGGTTGGCTTATTGTTTTTCCATAGTAACACTTATAATTACAGATTGGGGGAAACATGGGTGTTACAAGTTGATTATGAATCCTAACCTAGTATGGACCCCAAATGAGGCACATTTAATAAGTATCCAACTAGGGGGATCGGCCCCAAGACTTCCAAGATGAATCTCAAAGAACTCAACCACTTGATCTAACCCATTAGGCTCAAATGTGTGTGTGTGTATCCCCAAGGGTCATCTCAATCACTTGGTGCCACTATTTATAGGGCATTGTTAATAGTAAGGTGCATTGGGTAGGTTCCCAGTTTGATTCCCATAGGTTTAGGAAAACAAATTCTATGTTTCCTACTTGAAATTACTTACCATCCTCGAAATGGGGGAAGTGCCCAGAAGTTTCCTAGGGATTTTTTTTTCTAAGGCATATATGTAAGTATGTATGTACACATAGAGGAAACCAACTGTGTGTGTGTGTGTATGAACGCATAGAGGAAATTGTTTCAAGGGATTGACCTAAGACCTCTCATATGAATCTCAAAATACTCAACCACTTGAGCTTACACACACACACACACACACACACCAAGGAAAAATCTCATGACATACTCTCCAAGTACTTCCTTGTGATCCACATATGGTAAAATAGGTAAATGGTTAGCATTGATTATAGCTCCTAACCCTAAGGGAATTGAGAAATTTTAACCCATGACTGCCCAACTATGAGAGCTTCCATGTATGGCTTCAAGACTAATAAATTTAACCCTCATGTGTGTGTGTACATTGGTTTTAGAAGAAGTGGATATATTAAAATCACGGGTTGGAGAAGGAGGTGGATTTGACCATTTATCTAGGTTTATTCAAATAAAGAAGGATGAACAAAACCCCATAGGTCCCTTTGAATTTAACCATAAAAGGCTAGAAGAAAAGGGGTTTCGAAGCTTGGTCACCCTGAATTGGAGGAAATTTGATCCAACTATAAGAGAAACTATAATGGTTCAATTTTCAAAAAACTTGAAAATAATCAAGAGATTAGTCGCATAATGGACAAAAAGGAAAGATTAGGAAGCTCAAAAACATCTAACAGAGACAAAAGAATACATTAAGTTATTGTTCCTTATATCCTGCATGCTCAATATTGTAGCAATGACTTCTCCTGCATCACAATACTTCTTAGTTCTTCTAGGCTTCAATGAACATTGGGATGCATTGTTAATTTTCCCAGCGATGAATTTGGCCTCTAAACACTCCATACTATTTTAAAATTCATTGGCATGCTAAAATGCACTTGGTGAGGGGATATCATAGAAAACAATAGCGTGGAGTGATGCATTTTTACTCCCAAGGCTAAAATGCATTGGTGAGACAATTGCAATGGAAAAGATGGATGGTATGTGATGCATTTTTCTCTTTCGATCTTTGTTGGACCCTGTCAAAGGTTGAACATGCATAATATAGAAAAATATAAGCATAAGAGAGTTGCATTTATTGCCTAGAGCATCAAGTGATGCATTTTTCCCTAGACTTTTCTAGACCTCACCACAAGTAAGAAAACACACCAAAGGCCAAAATGGCTAGTGAGGAGGTTGTAGCAATCAAACAAGTTTTCTAATGATGCATTTTTCCCCTATAGGGATTTGCCATCGTGAGCTAGAAAATGCATGGGAACCAAATGCAACAATGGAATAAATCTGCCAATGTTGCATTTTTCTCTTTAGGGCTTTGTTGGGCCTATCATGAGATAAAATATGCATGAGGATAAAAAACACACTATATTGGAAGATACAAAAATAGAATCAATATGCTAGTGATTTTTATTTCCCATTGGGTATTTTTCAAATGCCACCTTGAGATAAAATATACGTGGGGACCAAAAATGCACCCATTGAGAAGCTGCAGTAGTGGAATAGATGTGCAAGAAATGTGTTTTCCCCTTTGGGGTTTTGTCAAATCATATCATGATCTAAAAATTTCTTAAAAGGCTAAAACACACTAGTTGGTTAGTTGAGGAAGTAAATCAAGGAACTAGGCAATGTGTTTTACCTTGGGAAAATCCTATTGGGCCCTAAACAAGCCAAAGAAATGCACGAGAAGTGAAAATGTGTCAGTGAAGAAGTTGTATTAGTGAAGCAAGAAGGGAAGAAGTTCATTTTTCATTAAGATATATTTTCTAGTGGGATCCCCCCTTAGTGATGTAATATGGGCATAAGGACCCATTAGAGTTAATGATAGGATATCCCCTTAGTGATGTAATATGGGCATAAGGACCCATTAGAGTTAATGATAGGATATATATGGTGGCCATTTAATCTAATGTACTGTAGGTCCATTATATTAGTTATTAAATAAGGTCCACTAGGTAGTTACCACTCAACAAGTGTAATATGGCCCAATCATTAATGTAGGGGCCAACATTTGTTAGTGTTTGGGATAGAAAGAAATTGTTATAGATAAAGAGAGTTGTGTAATGTGGTGTGAAGTATTATCATTATATTGGATCATTTTCCATTTGGAGTTTGTCCCCTTGAAGAGACATGTGAATATTGCCTTACTTCAAGTTCATCAATAAAGGTTCAATACTTTGTTTTGTTTCATTTACTATTTGAATAATATTAATTAGAATAAATAATAATCAATATAACAATTTCCAAATTGCCAATGTGGCATTTTCCTTCCCGGGTGAGCTTGGGTAGCAAGACCTTGACCATAGATATTAGATCATCAATGCTTAGGTTTAGATGTGCCTATCGATGATTAATATAAGCCTTTGTTGTTTTATGTGTCATTTATAAGTTTATTTTATGAACTAACATGGTTTTATTGAGTGTTGTAGGAAAGAGAGTTGTCATGTAATGTCCCTAGCCTCCCAAGATAGGCCACAACACACAATCTCAAATTTTGTCCCTCTAAAACAAATTTGTAACATCTATGTTACCAAACTGTTCTCATATCACAATAACATCATCCAACTTACCAGTCAGCTTCATCATTGAACTAATTAGCCATTCTATACTAAACTCTAGTCTATGTAGTATCACTTAGGCCACATTGCTCAATCTCGTTGAGATTCACCACACTAACTTTTCCTTTTAAATACAACTTTGGCAAATAAAGTAACCAAAACAACCGTAAGTACACCAACATACTAATCATTAATAACACTACTATGCGCGCCAAGAATCCATCTCAAGGCCACACTAATTCGATTTTCCTTTTCTAGGCCATGAGGTCTACTCTATACACATGAGTTCAAGTCTCGTGTACACATGCTACTTTCCTATGAACCCGACCATTCACTCCTTGCCTCAGAGACTCCAAAGTGAATAATATAAAAGGATAAGTTAATAGGAAAACTATCAATAACCGCCATAATGTAAACAACTAAAAACAATGACTATCTACACCACACTTACATGCAACATTAAAAAATAACAACACTACTTATGTGAGACAAGATACAAGAATTAACCTGTTGGTCCTGAGATTAAACTCAAGGCTCAAAGAATAATGTCAAACATGATGAAATTTTAAGAGAGTGTACTAAAAGTGCTACTTTAGTTATATGAGAAAAAATCCTTAAATGAAATTAACAGTATGGCAACATAGAGGTCGTGTTTTGTGTCTGAGTCAAAATTGTAATGTCTAATGGTGTGAGAGAACTTAAAATGCCAAAACTATAAAAGTTCAAAGCATCAATTATTAAAGAGTGTCAATTTGTTTCTCAGAGAAGAAAAGAGATAGTGTAACCTTGAATAGCACATAAAATGCAGTAATCCAATAATAACAAGGTGTCTTGATTTACTCATAGTAAATGAAGAGGAAAAGTTGTTTACTTAAAAAATTACTGATGCAATATGATTACTTCGTAGTTGTTGTTGTACTAAATTGAAATCAAACATTTATCAAGGAAATTTTTAAAGAAATGTTGAGGAAAATTCAAAACAAGAAGTAAAGACAACCTAGATTAAACAAAACTTCAAATCTCTATCTCCCACTGTTGTATTATCATCAACATGCTTTCTCATCACAACGACAGCAGCAAACCCTTTGATAGATCTTTTAAAAATGTAGGATATGGCCAAAATTGTTCTAACTCAAACGGTTGGACTTCATAATTTAAAATAAAAATCTTATGAAATGGTTAGAGTATAGAGAGAATGATGAGCTTCATTGGTGATCTCTTCGTTTGTTGGCTGAAAAAATTCTGTCTTCTGATCTTCTTGATATTTTGGCACAACATCCTGGTCACCATAGCTTTGTTTTTATTTGTCCCCAATCGATATCCAATCATATAGTAGCACTTTCTTACTTGATTCCAGATGTGCTTGTTTTCCCATATTCGGACATGCATTGAATGCATCTACTTACTAATTTCACTGTACTCAAGGCTTCCGGCCATTGATTGGTCGAAAGTATATAAATTTATTTCTACCTGAGGAAACTTTTCATGTATCTTTTTTTCTCCTAATAATGTGACCTGTAACCGCAATCTTGGGTTCCCATCCATTTTATTATTCGAGGTAGATCAATCTGGTTTATATTCTGAATGGTCATCATGGCCTCTTCCTTGTTCGCTCTGGAATCATGATGATTCTTAGCTATATCAATTTTACCCAGGGCTTCGAAAATAGCATTCCATTCAAAATCAATTATCCCTTTGTCTAGTGATGTCAACGCTTCTAGACAAGATTCAGTTGCATATCTGGCAAGTCTCTTGTTTTTTTGTTAAATTTGTTTCCCAAGCCTTCAGAACTATATCATTTCTTATTTGTTCTGACAGAGAGAGTTGATGTACATTTGAGACATCATCCTTTGATACCAATAATACAACCTCTTGAAACTTAGCTCGAGATGAACGAGATTCTCTTTATTTGATGTAGATGTATTTTAGAGAAAGGTCAACCACCTGGTAGCACTTCTGGATAGTCTCGACCTTCATGAAGAGATCTTGTTGGGCTATTTCTAACTTTTCATTTACCTCCAATGCTTGAGCCTGAAAAGATGATATCTCTATTGATGTACCTTTGGTCAAATATAACCTGGCTTGCAATTTCTTTATTAGATATTCTTGTTGCATGATCAAGCCTTTGTTGGCCTGTGAATTCTGATGAAGCTCTTCTAGGTTAGCTTGCAATTGTTGAATCTGATGCATGTCATAGACTCTGATATGTTCAAAATATCTTTTCATATTATTTTTCACATCGTGTTCCATAGTCATTAGTTAATCTTACAGCTTCCCTACCAACATGTTTCTCTATTTTAGCTACTCGACCAGGTTTTCCACAGACCACCGATTTGCCATGGCAAAGGCACCTAATGAACCTGCCATTTCCTTGGTGAATTCTGAATCATCTTGGTTCTGTCCATCATATATCATTCTTTTCCTTTTGACCATTGCTCCACATTTCTAATGTGACTCTTGTTTGACTATAGACCTCCTTTTATTGCTGAAAAAGAAGTCTAAAGGAGGCATCTCTCTAGGTGCAATTGGGGTGAGATCATCTACAAAAATGAATTTAGAACCGAAGTTTCTGAAAGTAGACTGTAACGGTGTCAATGAAGTGATAGGAGAACCTATTTTAGTAGATGGTTGTTGCTCGACGATTTTGGTAGTAGAGGGGGCTCGTGTAGAAGGAGATGTGTCATGTCCTCATTTCATAAAGGATTCAAGCTAAGCCTTTGCTTGAGGACCTAGTGGAGTTGATACTGAAGCCTCCAATTCCTCAATTAAGACTTCAATGTCCTTTGTATTTTCCTTATTTTCTTGTTTCCTAGAGCTCTCTGTCTCAAAACCTGGAGGTACAATCTCTTGTTTAGACGAAGGGGCTACTGACTCTCCCTATAATACCTTTTGCATGATATTCCATATGTGCTTTTGGAAACTGAAGAAGCTGGCATGTTGGTCTGGGGATAGAGTTTTGACTYTGTTCAATACTTCTTCATGTGACCCGTCTCCCCTGAATATTTCATCCTGTGGGGAATTCTCATGCATATACTTCTTCAAGTTGTACTAAGCCAAGTGGTTTTCCATGATTTTGAGTGGATCATGCCTTTTAAACTTGATGTCAACCAACTTGACATCCTCCAAAGCTGCGGCCTCTACTCTAGAAGGAGAACATACCAACCTGAAGAGGGAAGGTTGGCCATACCTTTTTCTGGGATGCTTTCAATTCCTTGTTGATGCCCTCTGTCATGGTTTGATATGCCACTTCTCGGCATACTAGCCGATCTGGTAAAAACTTCGGGAGAGCATGGGGAGGGACCGAGCACCTGAAAACCCTGATGTAAGAAAATGTTTCTTCGATGTACCAGTATGCTATTTTTCCCAGTTTTTCCATGATTTTGTCTGAAATTCTAGGAGGTGGGAAACCGTATAGGGTGATATGAATAGGCACCACTGCATAATGGCATATTTCATAGAAGAAATCCATGGCCTTGTCTTCCCACAACTTGGAGTGATAGAAATGGATAGTTTCAACGCTGGTCGGGGTCAAGCGTTGGTTGGGGTCCAACTCCAGTTCATCAGAGGGAAAGGAGTCATAAAGAAAATAACATCCATGATGTATACGAACATATAGAAAGGAGAAGGTTCTCCTTTGGAATTTTCTAATTGGTACTCTGTGATTTCCTTAGCCAGGTTATCTGATAACATCTTGGCCTAGTTGAAAGAGTAGCCCTCATCTACTTCATGCATAATTAGTACCCATGCTACCAGGAAATGAGTGGGTCTATTTTTCTTGAATATCCTACATAACATCATAGCCACATAAATCATATGTGCTTCTAACAATGTTGTGGCATACATGCCGTGAGTGTCATCTTTGAATTTTTCTGGGTGCCCCCACCAGTCCTTGATTAAATAAGGGTAGATTTTATCATATTGCATACATTCCTATTTCTCAAACTCTAGCATGAATGCAACGTTGTAATTATATTTAAATTCGGGGGATAGTGTATACATTACTTGTATGTGTTCTGGTCGAAAATACCCAACAACAACCTTTTGAGAGTTGTAGATGCTCCTGGTTTGAATGTCGATGTTCTCTAGGGCCCAACCTATCATGTCGTTATACAACATTAGCCTCGGTCGCGCAACTATTTTATGTAGCTTTGACTGAGCTATGTCCCTGAGTTTAGTTGCATGAGTTTCACTCACTTCATCACCGATATCCTCTGAGCAATTTACAAGATCATGCTCTAGAATATTGAACACATGTGTCCAAGATTTCATAGTGTCTATGGCTCTCAGTGAGGTATCTGAAAAAACATATGTATTCATATTTGCGCTTTCACCAGCTGCTTTAGCCATCTTTCGTGGTGCCATGATATTGATGAAATTGGAACTGGGTTACCTGTTACAGGGGAATGCGTGAGCTTCTCAGTTGGCTAAAACTTGCTATTCTGCGAGAATGAAAATGGAGTTCAAAATCAAGCATTCTTATTTACCTCAGGCATATTGATTCGAAAATACATTTACTGATGATAAATGTATTTACCTTAATGAGAAAATCTAGTTGGTGATCTACAATCTACATGAAAATCATTATCGTTGATTTGTGATTAATGCCATTAATATCGGTGGTTCACGATCAAGGATTTTGGATGAAATAGGTTTGAAATTACATGAATCGCGAATTCACGAAAGATTAACTACGAGGTAATCTCCTTTAAAACATTAATTAACCGTATTTAACTTTAAGTGTTTTCGGGTATTCAGACTTCGGGATTTTTAATGGTAGCTCGAGATAGAATTCCCCAAACCCGAAACTGCAAATGATTTATTATCGGATAATCATTTTTTAGTTTTAATTAACCCTATTTTAAGTTTGAAGGGTTTCAGAAGTTCGGACTTCAGAGATTTCAGGATGTGATGGATGGTAAAGGTCCGAAATCCGAAGTGCGAAGTTGTTAACTACCTTTTAATCAAGATTAACTTGACTAAATAAAGTTTTATATTTTGGAGTTTTTTTGCATCGTGGGTTTGCAAGTTAGCTCTTTATTGTATTTCCGAAATGCCATTACCGGTAGTGACGTGTCAAATATGACATCATTTTAGATGATGTGTTGAGACCAGGGGGTGCCACGTGTTACTTAGAATCGTATGAATCTTCGATTGAAAAGGTCGGAAATGGATGACATGTGTCAACCCAGGGAAGACTCAAAAGGTACATGTGTACTATAACTAGGGTCCTTTAAGGTTTTATGAACAATGATAACAAACACTTTTTGGGTATCGAGACTTTAAATGTTAAGAACCAACGAAACGCCCGAAGCACGAAGCTCCGAAGAGGCCTTTAGTGATTTGAATCTTTAACAATCAGGCGGCTCCAAAACTTGGTAAAAAGGGGATCGTTCGATCAATGGGGGAAATTTATCAACGACGGATATCATGTGCGTCTTATGAATAGAGGTAAATTTGATTTAAACCTTCGAAAGCTGACTTCCGAGTCATTATTTAAAAAGATGATGTTCAAGAAAGTAAAGATCAAGGTTTAGGATTTATATATGTTCGAACATAAGCTCCATCTGGGGATCGAGTCTCCCTGTGAGGTGTGGAAGAACAATAGACCAAGTTCCTTTATTGGGTAAATGGAGTCATCATTA
>SNQJ01S0044528.1:65331-94371 GCA_010110895.2 Picea sitchensis | reverse complement strand
AGGGCGCAAAAACAAATACGCGAACAAAACATTCAATCTCGGCACCCACGAACCTCCGCAACAACGACCTCGACAACCTCGGCAGCGACACGACCTCGGCAGTGACACAGAGCTCGGCAGTGACACAGGGCGCAAAAACAAATACGCGAACAAAACATTCAATCTCGGCACCCACGAACCTCCGCAACAACGACCTCGACAACCTCGGCAACGACACGACCTCGGCAGTGACACAGAGCTCGGCAGTAACACAGAGCTCGGCAGTGACACAGAGCGCAAGAGCAAATACGCGAACAAAAAATTCGAAACGTTCTAAATCCGATGTGTGGCAAATATATAAACAATCTTTCGACCGAGCAATCTTTCGGCCGAAAGATTGTTCGGCCGAAAACATATTGCCGGAAAAAAAATATCCGGACGACCAAATTTCTACACGCAAATCGAGGGCACAGTTATTGCTCCGTTCGATTTGACGTTTATTTTTTCGGCCGAAAAATAGTTCGACCGAAAATAATATCTTTCGGCCGAAAAATATTTTTAGTTCGGCCGAAAAAAGGTTTTTCGAAATTTCGGAGACCAGATTGTCACGAAAGTGTAACCCACCTTCGTGATTTCACCCTAGAATTAAAAACATAATATTTTATTATATTTTAAGCCTATCCTAAAAAAAAAAAAACCTTGGTATTAAAAAAAAATACATAAGGTGTTATTTAATCATTGAGGAAAAATAATGGGTTTATAAGCTTCATAACATGATTTTTTTTTTTTTCTTTTATGGAAGAAATTGCAGGAAACCTCTAGGTACTTCCCCACATTTCGTGGATGGTAAAAAGGGTAAACACTCGACCTACTTACGGGCCTAACCCAGTGGCGACATCGAGTGAGGATCATCAATCTCGTCAAAGAGAAACAATAGTTGGCTGGAGAATTGTCCCTGGGACCTCATTTGAAATAACCACAACACTCAACCACTCGAGCTAACCCACCAGGCTATAACAAGAAATTATTTATTGTAAATTATCGACAAAAGAAAAATGAATGCTAGTAATGAGGAAAAATGAAGATTCCCTAAAACTTCAGAGAACTACGCTACTTCAGTGTTACTTAGAGTCAAAGGGACACTTAGAGGGAAATATTTCATTATTTCTATTGCGCCCACCGGATGTAATAATTATGTTAGTGCCAAATTTGCTAACCAAATAGTGATTCTTGAATCACATATAATTGAAAAACTAGACTTGTGGAACAAGAAACAATATGACATAACAAATTTACAACTGAATATTGGGGATTATACCTTTGTATCACAATTCATTGTTGGATCTTTATGGAGAAATGAAGGTGACATACTTCTGGGTTCATCTTGGATTGAAACACTAGGGTCTTTCATCTTAAACAAAAAGAATATTTTTTGACGTTTTCCTACAACAACAAGAAGATAATGTTACATGACGTTAAATTGGATTCAGATCCAGTAACATCAGAAGACCTTAAAGATATCTCCAAGATTATCCTGCAAGATAATCAGAAGACAATACAGAAAGTGGAAAAAGAATTCAACCAAGTTATCACATATAAAAAACAAGAATTTCTCATTTAAAAGGCCATAATCAAACATTACTTAATCAGATGAATAAATCAAAGGATACAAAACAATGCATTCAGAAGTTGGAAAAAGAAAATCAAGATCTCGGGAAAAAAAAATTAGAAAAAGAAGAAGAACATTTGTGCTTAAAGAACCTTAATCAAAGGTTATTGGAACAAATCAAAAGTTTAAAAGATAAGAACAAAGACACTAAGAATAAAGTCAACAATCCATAAAACAAAGAATTTCCATGTATAAAAAATCATAATAAAAACCTACTTGACAAATAAAAACGCTTAAGAGTGATAAGAAGTCATTGGAAGATAAGTTAGAACAACTTATCAAGGAGAAAGCATCAAAGTATTCAAGTGAAAGAATCCAAGTTGAGGAGAAAGGAACAAATACATATCGAGTTAATATCACAACTCAAGAAGATGTCAATCCAACTAAAGAAATGGCATACTTAGATGTTGGAGTACAAATGATGAAAAATCCAAGTACAAATATAGTAATTAATAAAGCAACATCAACACACACAAAATAAATATCGAATTTAAACCGAGAAAACACTACAAACATGATAAGGGAAAATCATGTTATAAGAAATAATTATTGACATCCAAATCATAAAAACAAATATCTTAAACAATCAGAGTATCAATATCACTTAGGTCAGGAACAACTAAATTATCATCCAAAAAATATTGATATCAATGCAATTAAGTCTCATGATAATAGTGCATCGTGGAAGTGCAATGTTCCGTAAATGATCGAATTAGGATGGCCAGATCCTTTTACGATTCGAAAATTTTGCTCAACACTCAAAGGTTCATATCGTCTTGTTTCATCGAGTACAACATCTCCAAGAATAGAGAATGATGCAAAGTCATTACAAGCCAAAGAAAAAGATGCCAAACCCTTTCATCACTATGCTTTGAGGACAAAAAAATTCAAAAGGGGAAGACAATGTTATGAACACAGATATATAGAAATAGATATAAACAAACAATAGTTAATACTCAATAACTAAATATGTTAGGAAGAGACACCTTCCCGATGAAAGGTCATGTCTCTTATGAAAGGACACCCCTGTGTGGGTATATATACAACCCTCATTTCTCATTTGTAACTCATCTCATTTATATTCTTATTCAATATATATATATATATATATAATCCTAAATGGATTTCTTCATATTCCAAGTATTCTGGGTATTTCGTGTATCAACTGGATTGGTTCACCACATTCATCGACTAAGTTACAGCCACAAGGTGTACTCTTCCATTAAAATTCATTGAAAACTTGCACCTAGCCCAATCAATTATTTGTTCTTTAGGAGGACTTGAACTTTAACACCTGGCTTAACATATCACCATTTTCATGGTTGAACCACGATGACATGGAAAACATATTATATATTTGATTTTTAAAAATAGGTTAAAATTTTATCATATTGAGAAACTTTGACTACTAAATTTTTCTTTGTCTATGTTATGCTTATAATAGATTATCCTAGAAGAAGGTAGGATCTATCATTTCTTCAAGACATGTAAAGGTAATGAGATTTTACCTTTCATAGCCCCAATTTCAAGTGGTTTTGTTGGATCCTTTCAAGGATGGTGATTTGTAGAGTGCCCAGAGTGGCCAGTATCATTATGAGCAAAATCATAAGCACGCCATAAGCAAAATCATAAGAAGTCATACACCATGATGATGGAAAACTCTTAAGTGGCCAGTGTAAACTTCCTAAGTTGTGGTGAGGATACGGGTGTCTAAGAAGTACATAGTTACATTGGATATCTAAGCCTCCCCAACTCAAAATCATAAACAATCAACACTCAAAATCATAAACAATTAGCAGATTAACTTGCAATGAGATAACCCAATTATACTAATACATGCGAACATAGCACAAGTTTGAAAAGATTTAGATGTTGGTAGCCTAAATTTGTTTACTTATTTAGGAGATGTCCTTGTCATTCCTTATTTTGCTAATTATATCCACCTTATCCTTAAACCTCGGCCCTCCTCCTAACATAATGATTGATTGATCATTAGGTGATTATGCTTGTTTGATTGGCCTTCCTCTCCATCCTCTATAAATCCTATGTCCATATATAAGTATAATACAAAGAATAATAATGATGGGATATGTCCATCTCGTGGAGTCTTAGAATAGCTTCTACAACTATAAATCTCTTTCCCTCCCTGCCTCCCTTCCCCTTGATTATAAGTAGACATTTCATAGTTCCATTTAACTTGGTACTTGTACTTGGTCGTGATGAGTCTCATAAACACAATTAGCCAAAATGCATGGATGGACAGTTATTCATATATAATTCATGGAATGGACTGTTATTCATGGGTATATCATGCTACTCAACTGGATAAATTCTACATAGGCCCTGCTGACATTCGCCTATTGAGGCTGAATTACTACAACTGTGCGTTTATTCAGTCCCACAAAACAGTTAATTGCAAATATCATAGATTACATTGTATTTTCCAGGTGCATTTTATCCTTATCTAAATGAAAATTGCAAAGTATTATCTCTTACATTGTATTTTCTGGTGCATCTGATCCTTGTCTAAATGAAGAATTCATTTGTTTAATAAATAATTATAAAAGCTAATAAACATTTGACCTGTAACTTACCTCAATGTGGAATGCAATGCAGCTAAATTCAATGGAAATATCTAGATCGAGTACCAGCAGAGCACAGAGCACAAAACTTGGAGAAGATGTGGTGAATGTGAAGTCCAGAGAAGCACGGTGTGTCAATTAATGCAATACAATTGATGAGAAAGTGAGATCAACCACGGCATGAAACAACCAAACAGTGTTGTCAACTGATCCATGCACGCGGGACAGATGAGACAGAGGTGTGCCATATTTATTTATGATACAGCGCCGCTACGACGACGAATAATACTAATTATTTATGGACGATTTGAAAATAAATCCATGGTATTTCTATTTGATATTTGAAAACAAATCCATGGTATTTCTCTTTGATATTTGAAAATAAACTTGTAAAGCTTCTATTTGATTGATGATGAGGATGAGGATGATGACAACGATTAAGATAATGATTATGAAGATTTAATGATGATGAGGATGATAACAATTATGATAGAGATAATGAAGATTTAATGATAATGAGGATGATGACAACTATGGTGATGAAGATGATAAGGACAATGACAACTATGATGATGAAGATGATGATGAAATCCTTTTTAGGAAGATTTCTATTTAATACATGAAGATGATGATGATAATGATGAAACCTTATTAGGAAAAAATTTATTTGACATAATATGATGATGATGATGGATGTCCAACTAGAGTTAATTTGGTCTATTAAACCTTTAAAAGGATAAGGGATTACTTGGATATTTGGATTTATTTAGAATTTTATTTCTGCACTCACAAACATAAACATTAAAAGAAGTGTTCCAAGATCACCATAGTTTTCATGAGTTAGGGTTAGGAAGGTGGGTATTATGACAAATCTTTTGAAATTGAGATTAACTTGGGTGTACCTAGGACAATACACGATAAAATGTTTTTCATATTCAACTCTCTTAGTGTTACAAAGATGGCAGATTCTTTCATCCCACTGCATTTTGGGAATTGTTCAACTCCCAATTTCACTATGGAGCTTGTGAGAGTTTGTTCTTATTTTAACAATGCTAATTTTTTCCTTTACACTAGTCAAAACATAGAGATAATTTTGATCTTTTTGACTAATGTTGATCACCTCCTTATAGTATCTTAATTTCCTTTTATTTTCTAATTCTTTATCCCACCACAATTTCTCCTTAAATTTAGATGTAATAATATTTTTAATATTATCGTTGTTATACAAAATGGTGTTCTCATTTATTCACCAATGATTTAGCCAAGACTAGGCATCTTTATGTCATCCCCACTTGAACCCTTGGTGGTTTTGGCATATTTTTTTGAAGAGAGTCTATTTACCTTATCCAAAAAGTAGAATAAGTTTAAGGTTGTTTTCCAACTTTTTTTTGCTATATGGGTGAAATCCTTAAATCCAACCAGAAGTTTCTTTGTAAGTTTGGTGATTTTGATAAGATGTTTTATGTGATTTTGATGGTTTTTACCACAACTCTAGTAAATAGGTTGATCTTGAATTATTGTAATGGTGAAATTGTTTGTTAAGAATGCATATTGTGGATGACTTAGAGGATTTTGCAATTTTTGAATTGATTTTAAATATCCAAATCCATCAATTTCAATATGTTTTAGGTCATATTTTATCCTCAAATCCAACGAGTTTTTTAATGCAAGTTTGATTATTTTCATCCTAAATTCTAACAAATATTTTCTGACAATTTGGTGATTTTCATCCTCAAATTCCACATTTTTTTACGACAATTTGGTGATTTTCATTCTCTAATTCCACAACTTTTTTATGTGAGTGTAACATATAGATTTCACACTTTTGACTCATATATGCCTACCCACCAAGGAGTCCAAACTGTGATCCTCTTGTGTATCATGTCTATGCGCAACTTGTCAATTGATTATATGATGTCTCTATAAACTATCCTTTTGTGGTGGACCATATTCCTTGAGTTCCTCTTACCTTAGCCTAAATGTGTGAATTACTATGGATATCTTGTTAGATTTTGACCATACCTCAGATCTGGTCTATGTATTCGACAATTATACTCAAATTTTACTAATTGAACTATAAGCATAAACACACTGAGATGCCTAACCATTTAGCACAATGGAAAATCAAAACTAGCAATTAGATCATACACACATACACAAGAATCTTAATCCCAAAATCATGTTCTTAAAACCATAACCAATAGGCTCTCGTACCAGGGACAATGGCCCAATTTTACATAGAGTAAAATAAAATAAAAACACTTACAACATACTGCATAAATCCTTCTCGATTTCTATGCCAAAACTTAGCTCCAAAACTATTATTGTTACTACTCCTTTTCTCTAGCTTGTAACAACTTTCCAAGAATGTCCAAAAGGTTGTTGTTGCACACTTGTAAAAGCCTTCTTTTACTATGCAATGTCTGCTCTCGAGGGCTATCCAAAATCACTCTAGAAGTCAGTTGTTGCAACCCACTAGTCTTGTTGTCCTAGACCTCTAGGACAACCATTAAATTGCCCTTAAGTTGTTGCCTTAGGACAACCTCTTTGTACCTATTGTTGCATCATTTTCCTTGGTTGCAACACCTCTTGTACCTATTTTATAGCCCCCTCTAGCAAAGACAAACCACCCAACAACCTAATTCCACCATGTCGAGCCTCCTTGAATATTGTCCTTTCCTACAATATCCCTAAGATGCCTACAACAGGCTATATGTACCCCTACAATGACCTCCAGACCCTTTCTCATCCCTCCTACGTCCTGTTTGAGTTATTTTCCCAACTATTGTTTCCCTCTGTTTTCATGTGGCAACCTCCTCTTGTTGGGTCAAGCCATTTTTAGTAATGTGTCGGCCTTCATGTAGCAGGACGAGCATCTCCTAGGTTGTGGTATACTCATGTTTGGTTGTCAACTGCCTTCCTAAGCCTCAACATACCTGCACCATCCTTACTCGACCCTCCTCCTCCTTGGTACTTTCCCAAAACAAGACAAACACAACAGAATTGAGGCAAAGTAACCTCTCTCCATGGTTGGACTAAGGTCACCACACTTGGAATGAAATCACCAAGCTCTCTCCACACTTGTTTCCACAATCATGAAATGTCACAATGACCTCTCTCCTTTATATACAAGTCTTAGGTGTCATCATAGAATCCCCTCCACAAGTCAACATCAAATTAGACCTTCTATGTGGGTGTCAAGCCCCAACACAAACCCACAAAGCCCATCACCAAGCCCCCAACTCAAAATACAAGGGGGTTTTCACCAAACGAAAGTGATAATCCGGTGCCCATAATGATACCCACATGCCTAGCACCTAGGCCACTAGTGGGAATGTATCTTGATGCTACAAAAGGATCAACATATATAATTCTTTGATATGACCATTGGTTTCCTTCCCTCACTTGGTCTCTAGCCCTTGGTAGCTGATTTATTTCACTATGACCCTCGAGGCACTTGTTTGGGGTATTTCCCAACTTTATAAGTCCAATTAGGGTTGCAAGACTGATTAGGTCCACAATCACTTAGGATGTCTTACCATGAGTCCATAACAACCCAAATCCATTTTGGTTTGTTATTAATGGAGTAAAAATGAGTCAAACCTCCTTAACCCTACTCGATCTCTTCAAGGAGAGTGTATTAAAGATTCGTAAAGAAGATATTTCATCTATGTTATACATCATGTGAAATAGAGAGGCATTTTGGATTTAAAACCCACAAGATAGTCTTATGGAACCCATAGTACTATGTGAAACCATGCGATGTGACTTTTCTATTTGACTTGAGCCCTCCAATGGCTAATATAATGTACATCTAGGCCTTGAGGTGATTCCCTTAGCTATTTATACCATTCAATTGCTTACGCACAACATCGACAACACCTTTACAAAGACTTGTTGTGATTAGGTTGGCTCCAACCTTAAAGACTCGTAGATTCATCTTTGGGCATATTCATTAACATAGTCCCATTCATATGTTGGATATTTCAACCATACAACCTCCCCCATTCATACCTTGGATAGTTCAACCATACAACCTCAAGGGAGGTTCCATCATAGTTAGGACAAGGGAGGTATCATCCCCTCTAAGGGAACTTGGTCTCTCTACTCAAGATTGTCATTGATATAGATGTTATGGTAGTAAATCCATGGGTGGGTGGGTGTGTGTGTGTGTGTTTGTGTGTGTATGTGTGCACACGCGCGCGTAGTCATTTAGGTCTAGCTCGAGTGGTTGTGGGATGGAGTGTTATCCTCCCCACCTAGGTTCTATTCTTATAAATGGCATGTTTATCTCATAATGAGTACATTATTGTAACAAATTTGAGCCCTAGACTTGACATGGCCTTGTGCCCTGAAGAATCTAGGGTTTACCCTAGGTACCACCCTTAGAATGAGGGGAAGTGTCAAGGGGTTTTACCCGAGACATGTTACCTAGAAAATGTGTGTGTGTGCAAGATCATCTAAGACATGTATCACTCTTAGAGACCTATCACACTCTCTTCTTCAGCCCAAGTAGTTTCAACACTTACAATAGTTAATTAAAGGTTATTCTCTTTCATAATTTTCTTTGTTTCTTTGAACATTAGGTTTTGTGACTCACTAAGGGAATTTCAAATAAATTAACCCTAGTTTGTTAGTTTACTTTCCTTTGGTAATTTTATAATAAAACATAATCTAAAATCTAAGTGAAGTACCCTAATAATATAAATCCATTGGTTAAAATAATCAAGATCTAAAATCCTAATTAATGTTATGGATCTTCCTCTCTTTTTTATCATCCCTTTCCTCACACAAGTATTTCTCAGTTTAGCCCTAAATTTGAGTGTCGAATCAACTTTCATATTTTCCCCTTTCTAGTAGTATGTGTGTATTAAGATGGTCTCCCATCCCCGCTCTCACATTGTGTGTGGTAGCATGAATTTGTTCATTTTTTATAGCAAGTTTGGTGTTTTTTCATCCTCAAATTCAAAAAATATGATCTGAATTACTACAATGGTGAAATTGTTTGTTGAGATTGTACATTGTGGGCACCCTAGAGTTTTTTTACAAGAAATGATTTTAGCATCCAATTTCATTTTATTTAAGGCTAGATTTAATTGGTTGGATTTGAGTAATTCCTTATCGAAAAAGGGCCAAAATGCTAGCTAATTATCTAACTCTTGTTTAAATGTACTTTTCTATTTAATGTTTATGTAAGTCTAATGTAATGGATTCTCCATAATTTTCAGTCAACCTTTATGGTAAACATTCGTCAAGATTTGAAGAAATGGATTATCAAGTCTCATGGCTTAGATTGACTCTGAATTCTCATGGTTCTGATTGATTCAATGGGTTTTGAGTTTTTTGGAGGATATGGAAACCCCTAAAACCCTTGTGGTATGTTGGAACCATGTGCAAATCAAAGTTATAGGTGGTATCATGGCCCATTGTCGAATTCTAGTTAGAATTATGTTAAAATCATGTATGAAAATTAGTGTGTTTTGGATCAACCTTATCCTGCTTAATTTAGTAGAGGGTCCATCCACAATATCTTTAAACTCTTCAACAACAAAAATTATGTTAGATAAGGTAATTTTCTATTTTAAACTAACTCAAACCCACATAAAATTGAGTTTGGTCGATTTTACACCAAGAGTTGTGTACAATTTATTTCTTGCATAGTTTGTCACTAGTGTTTATTCTCATCATCATAGGGTTGAGAAAGAGGGATGAGCTAAGAGTCCATGCGTATGTGAATGGATAAAATCATATGTTAAGTATGATGCAACTTAAAACATGGGTTGTTGATCATATCCAATCAAATGGTGATGATATGTGAGCATGTGCATAGCAATTCCATGGCGTGACATGGAAGTATATGTGGAGAGGAGAGTTGGCAATGGTGTTGGGTGTGGAGGAGTGCTAATAGGTGGTAAGATGGTGTACCACAACATGCCAATTGCAAATTTCCATATGCATCACAATGTTGTGGGAAACTCAAGTCAATAAATGCCTAAATTCATATAGTCTCCCAACATTCATGATCACCCTTGAAATGGCAATAAACAAGCAAGGACCAAAGTCAAACACCAACAAGCAACTATCTTATGATTTTTTTAAAACAAATTAATGAAAATAGTCACCATTTGTTACCCCCACCAAAAATAATTATGTTAGTTGTCCTTAAGCCAATCATAAATATAGTATATTGATTTTCAAAAAATCTAAACTATATTTACAATTTTAAAATCTAAAATTTATTTATAATTTAAATCTAAAATCTGTTTATACTTTAAATATTTAGCAACTTTCAAAAACTTTTTTTTTACATATAGAACGAGGCAAAAAAAATGTGGGGGAAAATACTATAACTACCCTACTATAGGTTGGGACTAGCATCATTACACCCATATAAACCTAGATCTGATATTCACAAGCCAATATCAACACGACGAATATCAAAATATAATATATGTAATAAGTAATATAAGTATATGGTATGTGCATAGAAAATCTAAATGTGGACTCCCCACATAATGTGATAAAAGGTATTCTTTGGCTTGCATTCTATATTTCTATATCTGGTGTATTTATATCGGTATAAATCCATCATAACCTTAAATCTATTAAGCATCGTATAAAATTTGGTATTCAAAAAATTCAAGATTAATATGGATTTATGGTAGTTTTATTTTATTTTATTTTATTGTTAATTCTTCTTTTTCCATCATTTTTATTTTATTTTTTGTTTTAGAATTAATTATTGGATGTCAATTTTTATTTTTTTTTGCTACGAGTGTTCACATACATCACATAGATCTCCCCTACCTTGAGTTGAGTTGCAAGCTCCTCTTGATGCAATGAATTTTCATTATAACATAGCATGATAAAATGGATTATTGACTCGTGATTTCTATGATAGGTACATTCTTATGAATTTTGATATACATTAGTTTGTGGATATATAAATTTTAAAGGGGAAGTGACTAATTAGTTACAATAATGTAGCATTTTCAAAAAAAAAAAAAAAATATCTCTTGAACTTCAAATTGTTATTTGATTAAAAGGGGTGTTATTGCTTCGATTAATAATTACTAGAATTATAAGAGTTCAAATAATATAGTATTTTCAAAAAAATAAAAATATCTCTTAAACTTCAAATTGTTACTTGAATAAAATGAAAATATCTATTGAAACAGGTGTTATTGCTTAGAATAACAATTAATTTAAATAATTATAGTGGATAGGTCTATCATATAATGTGTTGTAATAACTTTTACGACTATAAAATATCATTCCCTTTATTCCTATATAATAGGATTGGTTAATTTTGGAGTTGGGGCAACTAATGAAAACCTCAGCACATAACTCTCAAACATCCCCTAGAGTGTGTCCATTACATCTGCTTAAATTTTTTGTTTAATGGTTTACAATAAAAATGAGAAATGAATGGGAGAAGAAAATATCGCTCGCGTTTTGTGTTCTTTATATGGACACATACTATACTATACTAAATGTTGAAACAATAATAGCCCTAAAGAGGATCTATGCTTAAGCCTTATCAACAAATAGTAGGCTCAAGGTTGAATGGGTTTGAGCCAATCTACTCATATTCAAAATTGGAAACAGTGAGAATTTTTAAACATGGAGTTCCAATAAGTGTTCCCCACTAGGAACGGGAGTTCAAGACGATTGGATATTATTTTTTATTATAAGTTTTCGGAGTGGGAAAGTGAGAAGTTTTAAACATGGAAATCCAATAAGTGTTGTCCACTAGGAATGGGAGTTGAAGATGATTGGATATTGTTTTTTATTATAAGTTTTAATTATTGCATGGTGTGGTATTACTCATACTAATTAAATCAGTATGTTGGAGTTGGAAATATTTAGATACTATTTGTTTGTTGATAGGTGAATTTTATAGTCAAAGGCTCACTACAACATTAGGAAATATGTAGATACTATTTATTTGTTGATAGGTGAATTTTATAGTTAAAGGTATACTATAATATTAAGTTTAATTATTTGTATTATTATCAAATCATTATGAAATTATTTTTTTTACTTTAAATTTAATAAAAAAAATAAAAATTTACAAAGATGAAATATTTAAAGGAATTTAATGATTGTTTAATTTTTTTTATCAATATTTTATGAAAAACGCAGAAAAGTATAATAAAATATAGTAAAAAATACATACACAAAATTATAGATAATAATATGTATAAAAGATTCCCCGGATGGGGTGATTCGAGAGGAGATGGAGCCACGTGGGCAGAGCCAGGACGCGGCTTTAAGGCATCCACCGGCTCGCCCAGCCCCGCACACCCGTCCCACATGATGCGCTGCAGCAGAGGTATACCGAAGAGGCCTCTCGCGCGAGCGAAAGGTACTCAACGGCAGGGCTATCATATGCAGAGTTTAATGGCACAGATTTATGGCTGGGCTATGGCACGGGGGGCGATTATAACTCTCATTCCCCGGGTCGAAACACCCATTAGAATGCAGTCGGGCAGACCACTCGCTCTCAGCCGCAACAGGGAAGAACTGGCCTCCTAGCAGCCGCACCAGGGAGGAAGCGCCTCCGGGCCACTTGGATAAACACAGGCGACATTAGTCTCCTCCCTAGGAGCGCAGCCATGCCTCGTATTCGCGGGAAACCGCGCCGAGGTGCTGCCTGGTACGCTGCGGAGTCCAGGCGACGGAGAAAGAAGGAGTTTGAGAGAGCAATGGCTATTGTGGCAAGACGTAGGCGCACCAGGTCCCGTCTGCATGCAAAGGATCGAGAGGACGGGGTCCACCCACAGGTCAATTCGTCGGACCATCCCAGACACACCGTGGCAGTGGCTTGGAATACTCAGCAACCGAGCTCGTCCCTTGGTCAGCAGTGCACCAGGCAACTTGAAGCGGAAACGCTCGACCCCTCCACCAGCCAGGTAGCAAAGGACGCTCCTCCCGAGCCCTACTCCCCTTGCTATATAGTAGAGGAGGTTCCCCCCGATATTACCACAGCCAACACGGAGGCAGAGCCAGAGCGCCCTCAGCACAGGGCAACGGAGGCCGACGCGGCGGGTAGTGAGGGTTCCAGGGAACGCCACCGTGGGGAGCAGACATTAACGGAAGACTGGGTCTACCTCAACCTTCTGCACGATATCAGAAGTCAGCTGGATGATCAGACATTCCGCCTGGAACGCATGGACCATCGGATAGATATGTTTTTTGCTGCTCATTCTCGGGCATCGACCAAAAAACAATGTCCAACATGTGTGTGTCCCTACTCCTTCCCAGCTAGATGGAAGCACGCAGAGATATAGCATTGGCAGCTCGGCCTCAAGGCCCCTACAGGTTCTGGTGCAGTTGTTACAGTTTTAGCTTTATGTTAGATAGTTTTCAGACTGACTTAGTAGTAGATAAAATAATCAGCTTCAAGCTGGCGACCATAAGTCCTGGTTTCCTTCGGGCAGGACGTCGCAATAGTCATTTTTGTTAAATTTTGTTAACCAAGCTAAAGGGCCACCTTTGGACATGGATGCCCAGCTGTCTCGGTTTCCTGCTTAGGCGGGACAGCTGGCATCACACACAGTATTGTATTCGGAATATGTCAATATAATAGGTACCACCTTTTTAATTTAAAAAAAAAAATAATATGTATAAAAGATATTTAAAAATTAAAAATCATATTTTGTATGAAACTTAATACAAAATTTTCAAAAAAATTATATGATTTTTTAAAATTATAGATAATAATATGTATAAAAGATATTTAAAAATTAAAAATCATATTTTGTATGAAACTTAATACAAAATTTTAAAAGATATTTAAAAATTAAAAATCATATTTTGTATGAAACTTAATACAAAATTTTCAAAAAAATTGTATGATTTTTTTAAATTATAGATAATAATATGTATAAAAGATATTTAAAAATTAAAAATCATATTTTGTATGAAAATACAAAATTTTCAAAAAAAATTGTATGATTTTTTAATGAAATTTAAAAAAAAAATTGAACATTATGTAATTTTGTATATAAATTTATTAAAAAACAATAAATTAAATTAAATAATAATATTATTATTATAATTGATATTAAATATTTATTTTATTATTTATTAATATTATATTAATATTTAATTATTATAAAAAAACAAAATTTAAAAAGTAAAATAATTAGATATCATTTTTTGGGATTAACGGTGTAGAGTAAGTCATTAATCTATAACTCATATCCATGAGTATTAGTCACAATTGACTAATAATTCTTATAATTTTAATAGTCCACTTAGCACTCATTGCATCAGGTGATGCTCATAGGGGTGAAGAAGTGGGATTGAAACCGACGAAATGAATCGCATAGCATCAATCATCACTTATGGGGCTTGCACCCGGTAACCAGGACTTCCCAGGTGGTCACCCATCCCAAGATGCCTCTGGCTCAAGGGCGCTTAACTATGGAGTTTTCACCACAATCAAGCCCACATAGCTTGCTATCCCATTTGCAAAACCTTAGCAAGTATTGTTAAGTGCACTTGAGCCAGAGACATCTTGAGATGGGTAACCACTTGGGAAGTCTTGGTTACCAAGTACAAGCCCCATAAGTGATGATTGATGCTATGTGATTCATTTCCCTGGTTTCAATCCCATTTCTTCATCCTTGTGAGCATAACCCAATGCAATGAGTGCTAAGTAGACTATTGAAATTATGAGAATTATCAGTCAGTTGCAACTAATACTCATAGATATGGGTCATAGATTAATGACTTACTCTATACAGTTAATCCCCAAAAATAATATATAATATGTTACACTGTAGAAACCCCTCTATACTTAAAGTAAAATAAATTTAATTGCATTATGAAAAAAATAACATCACTAATATACATTAATATAAAGTAACATACAAATTAATACATATTATAGCAATAAATGTCATAAATATCATACCAAACAATGAGGGTAAATTAATAGCTTAATTGAATAATGATCAATTTTCAAGTACAACATCAATAAGTCCATGATTATTATTATTTTTTAATTTGATCCATAGTTTAAATTCAAAATAAATTTAATTGTATTATGAAAAAATATATCATGATATTGTATATTATAAAAAAATTTAACATTTAAAAAAAGTGACTAAAAAGCAAATCATATTAAGTTGTGCATGATTATTATTATTTTTTAATTTGATCCTTAGTTTAAATTTAAAATAAATTTAATTATATTATAAAAAAATGATATCATAATATTGCATATTATTAAAATTAATAGTTTAATAATGTAATGACAAATTTTCAAGTACGTCATCCAATAATATAAGGTTATTCATGAATATTATTATTCTTTTAATTTGTAGGTTATGCATCCTATTCATTAAAATTATACATGTATATGTTAAAACTTTATATTATAGATTAGTTATTTTATTGTGACAAATATATTATTATTAAAGATGGCATCTTACCTATTTCTTATAACAAGGGAAATAGTTGTGAAGCAGCTAGTCTTTGCTTCTTGAAAAAAACTGAATAAATCTTATGAATTAATACGTGAGATCATAAGTTTTGGTTTCATAATACGTGAGATCATCACATACAAAGCGTCGTGGCAAAGCAATCCATTCCCACACACATCATTTCAAGGTTACTATTCATGTTTCCATGGCGATCATATAACATCTCTACCATCTCGTTGAAGATAACCGAAGCAATGGCAACTGTGGAGAGGAGAATATTGTGGTTCACACTACAATGCAGTATCCCGAACAACACTGACGATGTCACAACTGCAACGCTAGTTAGTGCTCCTGAAGACATTCCAATTATGGCAGTGGTTCTGATATAGAGTACCCCTTGGTTGCCATCACAGAAGGCCATGGAGAAGAAGGCAAACAACATTAGTTATACTCTGCAAATACAATCCCAATTGAAAAAATTAGATGAATTTGATATTATTTAATGTAAAATAAATGAAGAGAAATAATCAAACAATAAAAGATCAATATTAAATGATTTTGTTTAAAAAATAATTAACAATTATGTAATCATGTAGAACATAATTTACCACTTAAAATTAGTTTGCATATCTATTTCACTGTTATCTATACAATGACATTAGATTGAGGTCTCATTAATGACCATAATAAGAAAGGTGGATTAAGTTCAATCATATAGGTTATTTGTTGTTATATGTACAATGATATTAGATTGAGGTCTCATTAATGACAGTAATAAGAAAGATGGATTAAGTTCAATCATATAGGATATAGGTCATTAGTTGATGAGCAAGCTTATTGTTGCATTGATTCTTGTGCAACAGTTTAAAAAGTAAGCCAAATATAAAAGAACATTGTAGCATGGATGAAAGAAGAATGTCCATTATCTTACCTTATGAATTAAGGTTAAACTATTCATCAATCTCTAAATTAACCATTTTAAATGATTTCATGTTTCTGATTTATGACTCATAATATGTGTTTCCTCGCTACTTTGTCCTTTATTCCCGCTTTGTGAGACCACAAGGCAGGGCTGTGAAGGTTTTGACAGTATAGATCATTTTAATTTTTGGGGGCATAAGAACTATTATAGAAAAGCTTATTAAATTTTTAATAATCAAAATACCTAATAATAAATAATTTTAAAGCTCGTTGTTCCACATGTAACACTTAGCAACATAAGATATACATGCAAAACACCTTACAACCTTTTAAGAAAGTATTGTTCACTCTCTGCATCTTTGTGGCATCTTTGTTTTGGGATCAGAGTTGTTTTGGAATCATAGCCACCGGCTGTTATCAACGTCAAAAGATAGCAACTTACAACTGCGTAGCAGTGTGGCAACTAGATAGAGTCGAAGTTATTGTTAATGATCAGGGAAACCAAATTACTCCTTCCTTTGTTTCTTTCATTCCCTCTCAGATATTTTTCGAAGGCGTTGCCAAATATTAGATCGCAACTAATCCCCAGAATATCGTCTTCGATGCCAAGAGACTCATTGGAAGGTGATTCATTGATCCCTTTATGCAGAGTGACAAGAAACTCTGGCCCTTTATTGTCGTTGTTGGAGACGATGAAAAGCCCATTATCCATTTCGATTACAAGGGCGAGAGGAAGAAGTTTGCAGCTGAGGAAATCTCTTCGATGGTATTAGAAAAAATGAAGATGACAGCCGAAGCATACCTGAACTCTGATGTGGAAAATGTCGTCATCATTGTACCAACCTATTTTAGTGATTCTCAGAGAAAGTCTACTAGAGATGCAGCTACCATTGTTGGTCTTAACGCCATGAAAATTATTAATGAACCCACTGTCGCAGCCATAGCTTACGAGTTTGTTATAGAGGATTTTCGACCTAGGGGGAGGCACCTTTGATGTATCCATTGTTAATGTCAAGAGAGGTAAATTTGAGGTGAATTTTATCGGAGGGGACACACTTTTGGGTGGCGAATATTTTCAGTTACTATGTTCGACATTTCAACAGAAAAAATAAAAGGGAAATAAACACAAGTGCTAAATCTCTTCGGAGACTCCTGTCAGAATGCGAAAGGGAAAAAAGAAATATGTCTTCGGTGGTAGAGACTGTGATTGATATCAACTGTCTCTACGAAGGGATAGATTTTCACATGAAAATTCCAAGAGCCAAGTTTAAAAAGCTCAATGTCGATTTCTTCAGCAAGTGCATGTGAATTCTCAACAAATGTCTGCAAGACGCCAGGATGAACAAAGAGAAAATTAAATAAGTTGTATTAGTAGGAGGTTCCACCTGCATTCCAAAGGTACATGAACTCCTTCAAGATTTATTCCATTGAAAGAAACTCTGTAAAAGCATAAATCCGGATGAAGTTGTTGCATATGGTGCTGCACTTCAGGCGGCAGCCTTGCATAATGAAGGCATCTGACTCGTCCTCATGGACGTCACGCCTATGAGTCTTGGATGAGTAAAGGACACCTTCCTGGACAAACAATTGCCCAAACATTGGATTCATTCATTGAAGTTCGGGAACCTATTTTTGATTCACGCAAATTTTACTTTGATGCAAGCCTCTGAGAATCCTATGAGAGTGCATTTGTCTTTCTCTATCATGCCATTTATTAGGATGTTTTATCTACACCGAAGACGAGATAGCAAAGGATATTGGGCGATATGACGCTAATGAGACTCAATCATTTGGTGCTTTTACTAGATTTGGATCCACCCCTATAGTTTTGCAGAAGGATTTGCTGCTTCAATGGGTGAATCAACGAGTTCTGGGTAAACCTCACTTGGAACATACAATAGGATCAAATGATTGTTAAATGGGTGGATCGTCAACGGGTTCTGGGTAAACCTCACTTGGAACAGACAATAGAATTAATTGATTATTAAATGGGTGGATCGACAAGATCTGGGACTGGAATTGGAGCTATTGGTCCTAGCTCATATGCGGGGTGGTCAACTTCAATTGTAACTGGATAAACTGGTCCTTCAACAGGTGGTGCCTATGCCTTTGCTTCTTCTGTGACGGGAGAATATAAAACTGATGCAAAAGAGGTATGTTCTCTAACCTGACCCCTAGCTATAGGTTATCTCTTTGAGCCTGATAGGTAATTGATTTGAGCCTCTAGGTGCTTCAAGCCAAAGCTAGGTAGAGAAAGAAATCCAGGTGGAGAAACAAGTTAAGAACGTGGATAATGTTGTATTTGCAGAGGGTTGAAAATAGAATCAAAGTTTCATTATAATACAAATATTTTCAGAAGGTGAAAACCTATTGCTTCGTACCTGTGGCGAAGAACGGATGAAGTGCTTTGTACCTATGGTGAATAACGGACAAAATGCTTTGTACAAAAATTCAAATTTACTCTGACTACCTTTCCTTTACTTTATGTGCGGTCATGATCCTTTCTTTTAACCAACAAATCCATCTTTCCAGCTGAGAAAGCAGAAGTAGTAGAAGTAGCGTCGTCAATGGCACCAGAGATAAAGACAGAGAAAGAAGAGGAAGCATATATCACTGGTTTGTTGTTTGAGATTCTTTCTTTTATTTGTAAAACTTCATATTTGAGTATTGTGGTCTTATCCTTGATCCTTGAGATTCTACTTAACACATTCACAGAGCTCGAGTCAAAATGTGTCTGATACCTGGAGGCGGAAGGGTCAGTGGCAGACCAGTCTAGGCAGTCGGTCCATATGCGCCAGTAGTGAATTAATATTGGTGTCAGTGAAATTAATATGGTTGGACATGACGACGTAATGATTTCTTAAAATTATGTATTTGAAAATTAATTACTTCGTCTGAAAATACTCAAAAATATTTCATATACACCACGGGTAATTACGTCACATCATTATCTTTCAGCCAATAAAATGTTTAAGAGATAAATTTCAAAAATTTGAAATATTATTATGGTTTTAAAAAAATTGTTTTTAATAAGGATTTTAAAGAATACTTAGGAAAAGCATCTTGAAATCATACTAAAATTGTGCAAAATGAACCAATTAATGTGACAAAACGTATCGGCTAATACCTGGTCAAAGCGCCTTGAATGCAAGGCGAAATCTATAGTCCCCGCCTTGGATGGAGGCATAGACTAATAAGGATTGTTTATCCTCATGTTTAATGTATAATGTGCTAGCATTGAATATAGTTATTTAATTTATATTCAAAGAAATAAAAATGCACATGCATTTGTTGTCTGTACATTTAATACTATACAACATATATAAAAAAATAAAAATAAATAAAAACATTATGGTCACTCATGGTATTAATTCATAGAGAGATTACATCATGTGGTATGAAATAGAATTTGATAAATATATCATGTAGATCTTTATAATATTTGTACCCTCTAAATAGATATTTGTCTAATATCATTTTAACATCAAATTTGTTGGAGAAATTTATATTTTCGGCACACTAGTTCAGTGGGAGTTAACTGACTAGTTCTATTTTAGATCATCACTATTATGCTATTATGGAATGTTTTTCCCTATATATGAGTGTATTCCATTCATTCATTGATCATATTGATCATCATCTATGTATCAATCATCGGCTCATTGGAGTAGTGTGAATATATTTTCTCATTCTTCCATTTGAATCTCTCTTCCTTTCTTGATAAGATTTGTTTTTACTTGCTTTAGCTAGATCTCCTATGCAGGTTTAGATGAAACATTGACAAAACTAACATCAATCAATAATTTAGTACATAATGTATTACTTATTATACATAATGAATTCAATTATAAACAATTATAACATCTTTCTAATCATGGGTTACATAATCTTTGTCATAGCAAACCCTATTGTGGTTGTACAAGTAGAAAATCAAGGTTACAAGAAGAATGCTTCAAACATAGTCATGAATACTTAACCAATTCTAAGGATAACATTTCCCTCTTACTTAACATGTTGCATCTCCCTCATGACAACACAACCTAAAACTTGAAAATTTGTTGAAATTCAATGAGTCAAAACTGGAGGAGGAAAACCCCTAACTCATCTAGCACTAAAATCTTGGGAGAGAAATTTAAGATCCTAAAAACACTCAATAAAAACCAATAACTACTCCTCCAAAATTATTTTAGATATTTACTCCTCAATCTCAAGAAAGTGAGGGAGTATAGAATTCCTAACTTGAATCCATGCATCGATGCACTTATAGAATTAATGTTTCAACTCCCATAGTCTTTAACTCACTTCCTCCATTGGCTTGTAAACTATTTTTTCTATATTAGGCCAAATGACCACAAAGAACTCTTTTTCCATTAAATTTTACGACTAATCTCCTTGAAATTTGAATTTGGTCAAATACAATGTTTTGTTAAATCACAATCCTTATCTACAATTGGGTTGCATGTTGTCATAATTTATGCAATTGTTCACCTTTAATTGTAGTCTCAACTACTAAAGCAACCAATTTTGCTATATTAATAATGATAAGGGTAGAAATGAACTACTTCAAATCATATTCCAACTCATGAATTTATTATTGTTGTACCTTACTTGAGGTATGCCTTGAGAGTACTTATACACTCTCCAAGTTTTAGTTCTTATTAAGTAGGTAATTATGGTAGCACAATCAATTTGTTCAACTTGGACTTTGAATTCCCAAAAATAAAGCTCAAATTTATCTGTTTGTTGAGCATATTTTTGAACTTTGGGATCCATCTCAATAATGTTTTTATTAATAAGGAACTAAAGATTCTCAAAGGGGTCTTAAGTTAGGTCATTTTCATCTGCCTTCACCTTAAACTTATCCTTGGCATATGTGAAGAATGTGTCCAAACTTGTTGGTATTTAGTAAATCTTGCATGGGAATCCAATAGTTGATATTGAGTGCACAACATGAAAAAAGAATAAGTAACATTGAAAGGATCTATAATTGTGTTCCCTAATGATACTTTGCATTTGATAGTCACAAAATGGATGTTGATGTATTTGACTATGGATGAGGTTGGATTTTCTCCTTCCTAGCATTAATATTGATCTTTGATGTAACAATTCCTAAGTCTATGTTTTGTGAATACATAGGTGTCGTTGAATCTTATTCGTCAATGGCTTGGCCAATCGCCTAACCCTTGATCTCTTTAACATGTTTTTCCATGTCTTAAGAAATGGATTTAGTGGTTTCTTTAGCGCTTTCTCCTTCTTCTTTAAAATTATCACTCACATTTTCATTTTTCTTGCAACTATTCTCATCCATTTTATTTTTATTTTTTCTATTTTTGTCCATTACAACCTCATGCCCTTTGCCACCTGCAATTACTTTCCAACTTGTATATTTTCATGAGGGGCTTTCTTTTGATGTTTTCCCTCCCATAAATTGCTCATAAACTCAACAGACTTAGTCTAGTGAACATATATTATATTTGCACTTTCTAATTTTTACTTTATCCTTATATTTTCTATCACTTAGTCACTAAATAGATCACTCACTCACATAATTGTTTTTTGGATACATGGTCAACTATGATCACTCTCCCATAGTTTTTCACTCCATATATATAGTAATACAAATGGAAGTACATATATACATACATTTCCGACAATGTCCTCTCTAATACTTGCATTCTTTCTCTCTTAGCTTCTTGTGTGTGCACATATTCACATTGTTGGTATTATGCTCATGTCATAAACTTTATTGAATTCCTCCAACTCTTTTAAATCTGAAAATTAGTTCTCCAAGGGACTACGACTATCCTACTATGGTGTGTGTTTATGTGTAGTGCTCAATTTTGTAGGATTTTCAATTATGACATATTTATGCTTTGAAGATTCTAAATGTGATATTGATTATGCATGACTTATTTTACTAAGCATTTAATAACCTATCTCTTCATTGTCATAACATTTGGGCTCTTAATGCTTGATGCTAGAAAATATTGGGGTCTCAACCTACTCTAAAAACTTTTCTAGGCTCTATAGTTAAAAGGTGAGACCTATCTATATGTACTTTCGATAAGGTTAAATGATACATATTTGGTTCAAATGTTACATTAGGTGATAATGGTGTAGAAGTAGTTGTTGGGGATAATGGAAGAGAAGTCACTGCATGTGATGAAACAACAAGTAATAGTTGATACCTTTCAATATTCTTCTCATGTCATCGTGATCTCTCCTTTGCTAAGTGTTCTTTGTTGGCATTTAGGCCAACCTATTATTATATTTTTACTTCTTCAAGTATGTGTCCAAATAATCTAGATCTTTCCCAACTTCCTATCTCTTAACTCTAAATCTCTTAAATTAGCTCTTCTCAAATTATTCAAAAGGAAAATCATATGGCTTCATTTGCACACAAGAATTTAACTCAATATGACAATAATGTGGCAAGAACATAAAATAATATTGGTTGTAAAATTTACGAAAAAAATGTTGAGGGACCCTAAGGCATGACCCCAAATTCAACTACATCTTTGGGCACCCATTTTCAAAGACTTTATCATGTTTTTCCTTCTTGATTGTGTCATTAGGACCATTGATTTCAAGTAAATATTTTAATGCAAAGTTCCTTGGGTCATGTACACACCCTTTCCATATGTTGCTCCTTAAGTTATGAATTCGAAATAAGATCTCGAGATATCTATGTGCATCGGTTTAGGACTTGGTCTTTGGCACAATAGTTTGCTTCTAAGAGAACCCTCATTGTGACTTGCACTTTCCTCATTTTTAAGTTCTTCTTTGTTGCAATTAATATAATGGCAAGAAACTGATATGGAACAACTTTTCCTTGAACCCATAGTACAATAATGGCGATCAACCCCTTCAATCGGTGAATATGTCAAATAGATAATCAAATTAACATCTACTTGGATGGGATCTTATAATTATAGAATAATATATTCTAATATTATTCGCAAAAAATTCATGATATTGGTTTACCTCCCAAAGTATAAAATCCAATATCACTCTAGAAACCCATATTGTATTGGTGGTTTCTATGTCTTGTGAAAGGCTACTAGAAAACTTGCTCTCCTATAAAAAGAAATATTAATAGATACGTTAGAACTAAACCTTAAAATTCAATATCGTGTTGAATCTATTCAAACAAATTCCACTCTACTAATTAACCATGTAATCACATGACAAAATTTTCTTCTACTATTCTTCTCTTACTATTCTTCTCTTAAGTGCTTTACTTATGTTTGATGTTTGTATATTTTCTGTTCCAACTATATCGAAAAGAAAATTATGTCATAGAAGAAGAACAAAAAAATGTATGTTCTTTAATTCAAAACCTTTCAATGTAGAAAATGCATTGAATTGACCTCGCTGTTCACAACTCCATTCATTCTAAATTTAATTATTCACTCAAAAGGAAATGAAATTATCTAAGTCTCAACACCTCCTTGTAATAATTTTATAATGTCCTATCACCTTGTCATGTTGCAATGTCCAATCTAAAAAGATTCATTATCTTCTTTCCAATTACTTGGATTAATTGCATGGTACAATAATAATCACCCAAAACAACCCATTTGTGACAAGTGCCTAAATTGAAGACACCATTNGATCAACCCCTTCAATCGGTGAATATGTCAAATAGATAATCAAATTAACATCTACTTGGATGGGATCTTATAATTATAGAATAATATATTCTAATATTATTCGCAAAAAATTCATGATATTGGTTTACCTCCCAAAGTATAAAATCCAATATCACTCTAGAAACCCATATTGTATTGGTGGTTTCTATGTCTTGTGAAAGGCTACTAGAAAACTTGCTCTCCTATAAAAAGAAATATTAATAGATACGTTAGAACTAAACCTTAAAATTCAATATCGTGTTGAATCTATTCAAACAAATTCCACTCTACTAATTAACCATGTAATCACATGACAAAATTTTCTTCTACTATTCTTCTCTTACTATTCTTCTCTTAAGTGCTTTACTTATGTTTGATGTTTGTATATTTTCTGTTCCAACTATATCGAAAAGAAAATTATGTCATAGAAGAAGAACAAAAAAATGTATGTTCTTTAATTCAAAACCTTTCAATGTAGAAAATGCATTGAATTGACCTCGCTGTTCACAACTCCATTCATTCTAAATTTAATTATTCACTCAAAAGGAAATGAAATTATCTAAGTCTCAACACCTCCTTGTAATAATTTTATAATGTCCTATCACCTTGTCATGTTGCAATGTCCAATCTAAAAAGATTCATTATCTTCTTTCCAATTACTTGGATTAATTGCATGGTACAATAATAATCACCCAAAACAACCCATTTGTGACAAGTGCCTAAATTGAAGACACCATTATGATGATCCATGACAACCAATTACATCATGACTAGATCCAAATCTACTAATTTATTCTTACTTCATATTTGAATGAAAACACTTAGCCATACCAAATCAACATGTAATACTAAAACAATTGAACATCTATATACTTATTTCTTCTAAAAAGTCGAGCCATCTACTATGTAGAATTTACAAGAGCATTCATACTCAAACATGAAAGAAATTGAATCAATTACCATTCATGTATCCTTTAATTATTTTTGTGTAATGTACCTAGATGCCTCACTTGGCTGTAGGGGCAGTCAATTCGAAGATCTTATCCCTATGAAAATCAAGTATTATGATTAATTTTAACTCTAACAATACTATAAACATGATGCATATGCAACATAGAAAATGCAACGGAAATAGTATTGAATATTTCAAATTCATTCATTAACACATTGCAAATAGAAAGTATTTCATAACTAAACAAGAATGATTAGTTATTTGTAAATCAAGGAAAGTACACCAAATCAGTTGTTAAGGAGTGATTCACTTCCCAACCATGGGAATTAACTAAGGATTCCACCCCAAGTCAAATTATGAACCATCAGGACCAAGGAAGCTCTTGTAGAGCTCTAACCTCACTAAGACCAACCCATTTCTCTCATGGCATAGTTAATATTCTCACTACTAAGAACTACAAGCCCTCATCCTATTATTAATAAACCATGGCACTCTCTTCCACTACCCTACACAACATAAAGAAGATCTTCCCCTTCTCTACTCCATAGTCCATCAAGGATATTCTTCCCTTCTAGTTCTCTTAAGTGCAAGCATAAGGAGTCCAACAACATTAGTTTCCTTCTAGGAATAACTTTGAGGATAAATACTTGGCCAAAATAGTCGATGGGAAACAATAATAGGGTTACATTTTTAATGATGTTTTCTTTAGTTGTTGTGGGCATTTTATCCATGGTTTTTCCCTCAAAACCATCTCCTTTCCTCTCATATTTTTTGCAGCAGATCCCTATCTTCCACACGATATTACCAACCATAAGTGTCATGGTATTTTATTTTCTATTGTAAGCATAACAACCATTGTAACGTCCCGAGCCATCCATGTAGGGCCAGGCTACACCATAGAACTCTTACTGTTCTCTCTACGGAACATACTGTAACATACCCATCATCGAACTGAGCTATGCCACATAAATTTTTCAAACTACATGCAATTAAAATATACACACACATGGCTCTTGCAGAAGCATTATATATAAAACATAAGCATACAAATACATATGTAAATACACGGATTTACATTGAAATAACAGTAAAATATACATGCAGCATATACATGAAATACCCATAAAAATAAACATAGTTATAACCACACATATGATAACCCATAAAAATAAACATGTAAATAACAATGCAACATGTAAATTTATCACACAATTGGCACTTATCTTGGTAAAAATGTCACCAACTGCGTCCAGACCTTCCACGAACCTTCCAGCCTTAGACTACATTGTTCATCACTCTCAACAGTGAGTCACCCCCGAGATGGGACTAAACTCCACCTGGGTAAAGGGATTCCTAACCAGGCTAAAGGCTCATAGACAACAGGAAAGATTTTGTCTCAGGTACCAACTCAAACTAACATCCTACAGTCCCCCACTCCCCACATGCTTGTCCCACCCCAGGAAGTGTGCCCCTTCTCTGCTCAACAGCCCTTCGGCTGCCCCACTTCCTTTCTAGGCTTCAACAACAGGCCGGACAGGAAGTCTTAGAGCACTGTAGTTGCAGTTCAACACCTTCAGGAAATCAATTCCCATCAATTCTCTCACCCAAAGAGAAATTTATCACAGGCCTGACAACCCGCCTCTTCAATATCCCATGGGCCTGACAACCCACTTCTTCAGTCCCGCTCCCAAGCTAACCAGATACGCCGACACAAAAATGGCTATGGATACGGGTTCAGGTACAGTCATGAAGATACGAAAGATAGCTCAATGGGTGTGTGCATGCTCATGGATAATTGGTTGGATGACTAAATGATGGGAAGAATAATGGAAAAAATCCTAGGAAATGAACTAAGTCCCAACAATATGTATGCATGTCCCCAACTTGGCACTTGTCATGTTGGGAGCTACTTTGTCCCACTTGTCCCCAACTTTAGAACTTAGGATAAAATAAGTATCCATACTTTATATTTAATAAATATTAATATAATATTCTTTTTTGGCTTAAGCTCCCTAGCTTAGCCCCTTTCCTTAAATTACCCCATTTCCTTAACTTAGCCCCTCCCTTTCCCTAACTAGTGGAGTTTAGTCCCCAATATATTTTATCGTGGTCGGTCTGCGTGCAATGATGTATTTTGTATTAATTATGAGATATATACAAAAGTAGGCGCACTAGCCTTTAACATCTAGGCTCTCTGACCTAATCCAAACATAAGCATCGTAGCTTATAATAACTGGCTCACCAACTTATAAAACAAAACATATACACAAAGGCTCGCTCGCCTCAATATCGCGCGCAGTATCTAAGAATGTGCACACTTCATCATTTGACTGTGCAGTTCATGTGCACACTATTCCATGAAAGGTGCATACACAATGATATCAAACAACTCACTAGCTTAAGTACATTTACATTTACATTTACAACTGGGTTTGGCCTAGGGATATTACAATCCCCTCCCCTTATTTATGCACTGTCCTCAATGCATCATGTACACATATACAACAAAAAATTTAAAAATACTCAAAAATATGTGGGTATTATGCCCGCATTGCATCCCCATGCTCTCAAGTAGCGTCCTCTGGACTGTACCAGGTCCATTGGACCTTTACAAGCCCTATGGATCGATTCCAGAGATGTTTGATTTTTCGATCCAGAATGCGCACCGGATGCACTTGGAAAGTACCTTCTTGCTCCACTTGTATCACATTACAATCAATAACATTGTTACACATCAAAAATACTCGCTTTGATAGTGTCGCAAGTGTCGTCATTACAAAGGTCGCAAGTGTTGCATTTTGATCACAAGGTCGCAAGTGTCGCATGTTGCTCACAAGTGTCGCAAGTGTCAAAGAAAGCATGCTGTCATGATGCCTATGTCATGCCTATAACGACATGAGAAGGACACTTGAAACACCTCAAACATTTGATTTGGAAGAGGAGAAATGAGTCAGCAGGCTTACAAACCTTTTGCCATCTGAAAGCACCTCAAAAATTGAGTTTTTGGAGGGGAGCACTCCCCTATACCTCTTCTGGGAGTGATGGCGCTCCCCCTTACATTGTCTGGGAGCGTTATAAATCTCTTTGGCCCTTCTGCAGGAGCGCTCCTACCCTCAGGAGCACTAGCGCTCCCCTAAAGCCTACTAGGGAGCGCTATAGCGCTCTGAGTGCCCTTTTGAGGGAGCGTTACCTATTTTAGGCAACAGTTGAGTTGTTGAGATGAATGGGGGAAGGATCTTTTCATTCTTAGAAGGAAGTTGAGCTCGAATCCCTAGTCCAGCCATGATCGTAGGGAAGATCCTCAATTGAAAGAGGAAAATCCTCACCTTCCCCAAGGATATCTCAAGTTTTTGAGCCTCTCCAAGGCTATATTAGCAAGCTTTCTAATGGTGAAAGGGGGTGGAAAGGGAGAATCACACCAAACTTATGATCTTATAAGTGGTGTTGGAACAGAGATAATTTGGAAGCAAGAGACCTATGATCTCATAGGGAGAAATCAGTGAAGCTATCATCATTCGGATCGTGGATCTTTTGAGCAAGGGGTAGACAAGGAGGACTTGACAAAACTGTTGCAATCCATCTACGACTGTAAGCAATGTTTTGTCCTCATTAATATAATTTGCTTGGCATGTTTCTTTCTGATTCGTGTTCAATCTCACATGAATTTGTCTCTTTAGTAGATAGATCTATTTCAGACTAATCTTGATAGAGTAGGAAGTGGTCGTACTTTGTTTGTCTACAGGCTTATCGAGGAGCGAAAGATTGGAGCTCAACTCGGAGCGTGCAAGGACAAACACCGGTAAAAGGTACTTCTTTTCTCCTTCCTTCTCACACACTAGTCCACCTAGATCTAAAAGGAAGTCAGTGACCA
>SNQJ01S0044528.1:43599-59134 GCA_010110895.2 Picea sitchensis | reverse complement strand
TTGGCCCACTTGTCCCCAACTTTAGAACTTAGGATAAAATAATTATCCATACTTTATATTTAAGAAATATTAATATAATATTCATTTTTGGCTTAAGCTCTCTAGCTTATCCCCTTTCCTTGAGTTATCCCCTTTCCTTAACTTAGCCCCTCCCTTTCCCTAACTAGTGGAGTTTAGTCCCCCATCTCTTTTATCGTGGTCAGTCTGCGTGCAACGATGATTTTGTATTAATTATGAGATATATACAAAAGTAGGCGCACTGGCCTTTAACATCTAGGCTCTCTGGCCTAATCCAAACATAAGCATCCTATCTTATAATAATTGGCTCACCATCCTATAAAACAAAACATATACACAAAGGCTCGCTCACCTCAATATCGCTCGCACTTAATTTGTTGCACGCGGTATCCAATAATGTGCACACTTCATCATTTTACTGTGCAGTACATGTGCGCACTATGCCATGAAAGGTGCATACACAATGATATCAAACAGCTCACCAGCTTAAGTACATTTGCATTTACATTTACAAATGGGTTCAGCCTAGGGATATTACAACCATAATATCCATGGGATTCACATAGGTTCCTCCATGAACAAGAAGAGGAAGAATGGAAGAGTGATAATCAAAGGAAAGAAGGGAAATTTTCTTTGCATGAGGCCTCCTCCCTTCTGATGGGCTCTATGTTTATTATCCTTTGATCACCCCTTTCCCTATAATTTTATCCTCTTTCTTTATCATTTATACTTGTTGCCACCATTTTTTATACTTAAATATAAGGTCAAGGTTGGTAATCCTCATCATGAATTCTTAATTTTCATTTGATTTCATGATTGAACTTTAGGGAAAGGATAGTGTGTTTTGTATTTTTATTTTGAATAATGATTTAATTAGAAGATGGTGTAGATCCATTTTCTACCAATCCACATCCTACAAGTCTGTTGTTGTGGATATGTATGTCACAGGTTCGTTGCTACAAGTCCATGTGTTACACTGACAACCCCAGTCATTATATCCCTTGTGGAGGAACTTGTTATGGATCAATAAAGGTATAACAGTGAGGTCAAAAATGTGCATGCTACTACAAAAATATTGCAGATGCTACATAAATGTGTCTTTAAAACAATTGTGCAACTGTAGCAGTGTATTTTCCAATGCACAATCCAAAGGGGTGGATCTTCCTACTTTTCTAGTTGTATTCCAATATCTTGTTTTTCATCTTAATTAGATTCCAAACTCTATTTCAAAATGGCTTGAGAATCTCTTATTCTCAAGCACATTTGAATTGAATCCTTTTTATTAATTTTTTTATGTCAAGCATGTATATAAGACAACAATCGCCCCTAATTTAGGGGAGGGGGGACAATGATAATAATAAGAGCTACTTTGATCATTTTTCTCCATTTTTGTATTCTTAATCTAGTTCGATGAGTGATTGAGTTCTCATGCAATTGATTGAAGTAGTGAATTAGAGAGTTGTTATTGTAGTTACAATCCAACACTATATTCCGAGGAGACAGGGCCCACTATTGAAGAAAAAGTGTTGCATATTAGTTAGTTGGTTTTCAATATTTGCATTTGTATATAGTAATATATTAGTTGATTTGTTTTTGGTGTAGATTATTGTAACTTCACTTTTAGTTCTAAGTTGCCTATAGAATTAATTTCACTTGTGCAGATTGGTATGTTATCTATAAAGATATTTTTATAAGATCAAGGTTTGATTCAATGAGCTTATGTTTTCCATGGGAATGATTTCAAATATGAATTAAATATATGATTTGTAATTCTACTCATAGTATTTTTTTAAGGAGATTAAGGTTCTTCCTATTTTAAATAAAAGGGATTGTAGAAAATCAAAGCAACTAAGAATCTAAAGCCTACTCAAATTGTGCATGGCATATTGAAAGCATTTAGACCCCTAGTTTGACAAGATAAATGAATGAGTAATATATACCCTATTGTTTTCAATAGCAGGGTGGTTATTTGACCAAACATTTTTGGCACCATTATCGAGGAGATGCCAAAGGTTTTCAAAAAACAAAATTCTATTGATTGAGGAAGATGCATGGTAAGCGGATCAACTAAGGGGAATTATTGATATCCCCTTTATTGAATGTCATGCGTAGTGTCCTTCATTAGTGGAAAATCATATGGCAATGCATGAATCGAATTATATATCCCAAAGGATAATTTTGTGGTGCAGTAAGAACCAATCAAACTACTAACACATTGGCAAGGAAGATGGTAAGGTGAGGAAACTTAGGGGAAAAGATTGGATCTCAACCAGTTAACAATAAAGTAGTTGTTGAATACAATCATGTGATAGTGAATATAGAATTTAGTTCCATAACTAATGATATACTTATATCTCCCACTGCAAAAACAGTGACAACAAAAAGAACTAATTAGTGGTCGAACAATACTAGAATTTCAAGAGAATCTAGTTCAAGTACCAGAATCCTTTGCAAGTTCTATTTCTTTTGAAGAATTTGTAGTAACAGAAGGCCCAATTATTTTGAATATCAATCCTATGAAAAACATGGCCAAAGGAGAAGAGGGAGAAGCCTCAAATGAACAAGAGTGTCAAAGTTATGAGTATTGTTTAGATGCATGGAAGATAAAATTATTTCCCACCACCCTCAAGGATGCAACACTTTGTTGGTTCATGGGGTTGGGCAGAAATACTATTTAAACATGGGAAGAAATGAGACCATATTTTCTAAAAAGTATCAAGACTACTTCTTGTGAAATTGTAGTGAAACATGCATGGAGAATCTAGCTAGCAACAATGAACACGAAACTTGCAAATTTGAGAGAAGAAGAGAATAATTGGAGAGAAAGAATGAAATAATTGCATTCCACACAATGGAGAATGAAAAATTAAAACCGATATACTCTACATGGTTGAAATAATGTGCCATAGTAGTGATCTAGAGATATGTGGACGCACACTGACAGAAATCGGAGTGAACTGCTACGTAATCCTAGTTAACTAGCCATGCAATCATTAGTTAACTAGCTCACACAAGTGGAATGGAGAAAATCTCATGCATACACATGTGGTGCACCCTCCTAGCCTCATGCATGTCAAGTGTGCCCTCTTGGTGATTATCCCAAGGTGAGTGTTCCCTCTTGGTGATGAACCCAAGGTGAGCATGCATCATCGGTGATAATACCGAGGTTTCCATACGAAACTTGACTCCACTAGTCTAACTAAAGTACAATTGAGTAATGACTCAAGAGGATGTGGCATTCTCATCTAGGAGAGAATATTCTCATATAAGGGAGAATATCCCAGACCAGGGGTTCCCTCAACATAGACTAATAAACTTAGGAAAATAAATACTAGGCGGGTTTGTAATATCTCCAAGAAAGCCAAATATATATGAGTGAATATTTTTAAGATGACTCAAAAAGAAGATGAAATCCTAGAAGATTGTGTTGAGAGATTCTGGTATAATCTGCAGAGGTCAAGACAGACTAAGTTGGTTACATAAAATCATTGAATTATTCTCTTATGAGGGATTCAAGATGAGTGTATTTACTTTTTGAATTTAATGGGAGAAGAGGATGCTTCCCATCTATCTTATGAGAACATTTGTGAATTATGTAAGTGTTACTCATGAGGCAATGTAAAACATGGAAAAGGTCCTATAGATATTGTTGTTAGAGTTATAAATTCATCTGAGGGAGGAATCACCCAAGACAAATTGGAAATCTATTGGACAATTTCAAGACTAATATTCTTAGCTCCCTTAGTTTTTCAGATGGATACATTACAAGCTAAAAACAAACATGATGAAGAAAATTTAACATTAGTGATTTTTTTTCTCCAAGTGTCCGAAGAGGTACCCTCTAAGGGACACCCATTGAACAATGTAGAAACATGTGTTATCTGCAAACATAATCATGCAACTAGTAGGTGTTCTTCATTTCCAGAGCTAAAAACAATATACCATGGATCCAATGAGGGGACATAACAAATCTACTTTGTTGCTCAGAAAGAACCATAGCAGCCTTGACCATTAGGTACGATACAAGACCCATCTCAATATTAAAATTTGTTTTCAGCTAGTAATCAATTTCCTCTTGAGAGTTCATATCCACCCATGCCATGGAAACATTGGACACCCCAACAGGATCAAAACCAAGCTTGGAAATAAGGTTGGCAGGGGTCTCCTTTTGGAAACATGCCACAACATCCAAACCAAAAACACCCACAACAACAACATCTATAATTTCCCTAATAACAACAATTACAATTTCTATCAAATCAACCTCAAATTCCTACGTAACCCATTGCTTACACTATTGAGTTTCCTTATTTTTGTATTTATATTATCTTCCTCATAGACTACCAAGACATCCATATGTGGTTAGGAATAATGGTCAAAACAAAAATTTCCTAATCATTCTTGAACAAGATGATGAAGGAGTTCCTAATTTTCTATAAGATCATTATGTTGAGCATTTTGATGATCNTTATCTTCCTCATAGACTACCAAGACATCCATATGTGGTTAGGAATAATGGTCAAAACAAAAATTTCCTAATCATTCTTGAACAAGATGATGAAGGAGTTCCTAATTTTCTATAAGATCATTATGTTGAGCATTTTGATGATCAAACTCCCACAATAGTACAAATCACTTCTCTAGGAAATAAAAATCAACCACAATCATATAATATTATTCAGTCTCTAACCTACCTGCAAAGGATAAATTTGGTCAAACCAATTTCTCAAGCTAGGTTTGATTTCTTGGGAGAATTATGAAAAGTATGTGTCAAATTTCCCTTATTCCATACAATCAAAGATGTCCTTATTTATGTTAAATTTGTCTATAATTTATGCCTAAGAAAGCATGGTAGAAAAAAGAAGAACCCCCAAACTATCCATGTCATTGGTCAGCTTGTTGAATTAATGCTTGGAAAAACAATTATGGCCAAGTATGTTGACCCAAGAATCCTTATAGTCAATGTTTATATCAACAACATTTCCATCCCAAAAACTTTAATCGACTTAGGGGCTTCCATCAACATCGTGACTAAGGAAAACGTGGAGAAATTTCAGCTACCTAATTTACGTCAAACTCATATAGTGTTTCAGTTGGTTGATTGATCTACTATAAAGCCATATGGGATATTATAAGATGTAGTGGTCTTTGTGGATTCATGGGAATACCCTACAAATTTCGTGGTATTGCAACCAAAATCCAACCTTGGAGGCTACCCATTAATTTTGGTAGGCCATGGTTAGCTACTATAGATGCCTATGTTGGCTACAAATCTAAAGATATGACCATATCTCACAAAAATTATATTAATAAACTCACCGTATATCCTCCTATCAAGGCTTCCATAGATCAAGAGATGTGTATTTGTCTAGAAAATGAGGATAGCGATGATGAAATTATTTAGCCACTTCTCACACATGACCAAGATCAGACTTTTAGGGATTAGAATGAAGGTGATTGATTATCAATTTCATAGCCAATGCTTACTCCTTTTAGCATCCAAATTTTCCATCCTTTCATCATATCTTGGACAAGGACCCTTAAGAAAATTGTTCATTAACTACACTATTATTACAATTCAATTCCATGCCTTCTTCCTTATATGTTGTATCATAATATCACAACACACCAACATAAATTAGCCCGAGTAAAACACTTAACATCAATACTGGGATAAAGACCTCTTAGAAAGACCAATTTATTAAGTTACTATAAAAAAACAATAATGCATTCACATGGGAATACACCAATATGAAAGGGATTCATCCTTATCTTTGTACTCACCTTATTTATATAAAAAATGAGTCATGACCTGTTCAGAAATGATGCAAGAGAATCATACCCCCTAAATCATTATCGAAAATCAGTTTCAAGGAAGCCAAAATTTCTATTAGAGGACAGGATCCTCATGGGAACACATTGTAATATTAAGAATATTCTTGTGTGTGGAGGAGAGATTGGAACACAGCAGCGAAGCAATTTTTGAAGATGCAAATAGGAGGTAAAAGTCTGTTGAATATTTGGTAAGTAAAATTGGTCTTTATGATTTGTGCAGGTAGCAGCAGAGGAAGGTGAGAATATTTGCAGCATCCTAGAGAAAAGGAGTGCTCAAAAGTTTCTAGAGGAGAGAACTAGAAGAATACCAAAAGGCCAAGTTTAGGAGGGAAGTTTAGTGAGGTGATGTATAGCAAGGTGGAGGGACTTCTTACTGCAAAGGCTTTGTTGCAACTCATAGGCTAGTTGTTACATGAAGATTATGAAGAAGACATATGACCATTGTTATCACATATAGTTGTCAAAAGTTCGCAGGACGACCAAGTCCGTGGTCTGTGCAGATATCATCCTTGAGCACAAAGTGCATCATTCAGAGCAGTCCATTTCGGTCTTGAATCACCAAAAAGAAGGTTTGATTTTCAACGATGGAGATCCCATAAGCAATTCGGATCAGCGGCTCTCGGGCGGTCAGGATTTCAAAGTCGTGCAAGGATTAACGACTAGGCAGAGGAGCCGAAGTCCCGAAGTAAATATGATCCATTGAGGGTAGAGGACACATGGAGGCAGATCTTTCACTTCGGGAATTAGAAACTTCGGAGGATTGTAAGAGTTGTGCATTGAAAATTACCGAAGAGCCGAAGCCTGAACTCTCGAAATAATTATGGACCGATGATCTCAAACCAACAAGGACTGTTGATCTTGGCAGCAGCCCCAAAGTCACAAAGGTCCCAAAGTAAATCTCGATCGTCCAAATCAAGAGGACACGCATCACCAGATCTCACACTTCGGGAATTCGGCACTTCGTAGGATTGTGCGAGAAAGCAGAAGAGAAGTCTCGAAGCACGGACTCCCAAAGTAAATCTCGGTCATCTGGATCAAGAGGCCACGCGTCACCAGATCTCACACTTCAGGAATTCGTCACTTCGGAGGATTGAGAGAGTTATACATTGGAAAGGCCCGAAGCCCGAACTCCCAAAGTAATTATGAGCCATTGATTTCTGCAGCAAGAAGCAGGGTCCATCCAAGAGCGGAACGTGGCAACAAAAGCATGGCTTTCCCAGATCGTAGATCATGACCATATCGATGACCATGTTTCATTTCGGTGACACAACTTGCTCGAGCCTTAAAATTATTGAGCGGTCCCACAATCGAAACCATGGTATAGTAAAAGAGCTACGTGGCGGAAGGTGGTGAATTGCGGGCTCAAAAGCGATGTGAATCCAAACCTCCTTTGATGGCCCTGCAATCACGTGCTTATATAGCGTCTAATCCAAGAGAAGCACGTGGCATCTCCCTACGCGTTGAGCCTCGTCCCGATCCCGAGGAGGATTCAGTGAATGGAAAAGGACTGGTAGTTGAAACATCAGCTCAGTCCATAAATTGAAGGCATAGAAGCCATGACCGAGAGGACTAGACTGTCAACCCGCGGTACCACAGAGGGAAAAACAGCCCATGTTGATATGAGTTTGTGTCTGACTAAGGAATACACGCACACTCTGACAAAAGAATGTGCAGACAAAAGCATTGAACAAGATAGCTAGGTCACACTCCTGACAGTTGTGGACCACGCTAATTATAAATAGATTGGTCTTTATTTTGATGAGATGGGGTGTGTTCTTCATAGATTGGAGAGTCGAGTGAGTTTCAGGAACAAGGCTCTATAATTTTTCAGTTTTTATGCCTGAGGACTTGGATTGTAAATATATGTTATTGAAGATTCCTTTGAATCATTTTTATCAGATCGTCTTCTTAGTTTACACACTATTTATGTTTTCCTTCTTGTCTGAATGTAATCCCTTTGATTTATGGATTCCTGAGGTGATGGAGGTGTTGTTGCTATCATGCCCATCTTTCATGGTTCGTCAGATTTTCTTTTTTTTCCTTCTTGTCTGAATGTAATCTCTCTGATTTATGGATACCTGAGGCGATGGAGTTTTTGTTGCTATCATGCCCATCTTTCATGGTTCGTCGGATTTTCTTTGTTTTCCTTCTCGTCTGAATGTAATCTCTCTGATTTATGGGTCCTTGAGGCGATGGAGGTTATGTTTCCATCATGTCCATCTTTCATGGTTCATCAGACATTTTATGTCTTCTTCTCCTCATCACCACATTAATCCTTTTGTCTGATAGGCCGTTTAAATGCCTTCATTATCCACGATACTTATGACTCCATAGCCCAATGGTCCTGAACTGATTTGCAGTTACTTCTGTTATCTTTTCCTCTCTCTACAGTCTCACCGATCCACCTTCTCAAACCATTTTAACCCTTTTACTCTTATTTTGATGGGTATTGGGCTTATCCTCTCGCAGTCTAAGGGTGACTCTCAGTGCTAACATTAATGGCATCGTTGTCAGGGATGGAAGTGAAGATATCTTTCCTAGGATAACGACAACGAATAGATCCAGTTTTAGATGGTGAACTGAAACTGGACACATTATTCTAACTGCTTATCACTCACCTGGCGGCTCCATGATTAAAGAATCCAATGGCGACTCCACAAATTTAAGAAGTCATATTTTCAGATAGAAGCCATTTTGGCTCAAAGATTTGCTCCTTTTAATTTCTCTTTTGTTCCTGATTTTCCAAATGTCGTTCCTACTATGGATGAGTGGGGTGAGTTTTGGCCCAGATTTAGAGAACATAGAGATGACAACCCTGCAGAGCATCTCCTTGATTTTCATGAACTCATGCATCAGTGGGGAATACATCATGAGGATGTATTAATGAAGATGTTTGTGTACTCATTAGAGGGAGATTCTCGTGAGTGGTATCGATCCTTGCCCCCTGCTAGCATCTCCTCCCTAGAACAGTTTCATGCACTTTTCAATATGCATTGTCAAAAAATTTATTCCTCTGAGTTAATTTGTCATGGTTGTTGTGAGGAGTATAAAGACTCTGTTCATGATATAGTTGATTCTTATGAAGGCTATGAGGATGAAGAAGATGCTTTGCATGAAGAATTAGCTCTTTCTCTTCCCTGTTCATCTGCATTAGATGAAAGATGTGTTTGATGTCTCAGTAAGAAAAGTGCAGAAATTGACTCTGTTCTGGAAGTTGATATTCTTTGTAGCCCTTTCTCTAAAAATCCTATATATGAGCAGCCTATTTTTGACTCATATGATGATGATAAGGTATTGCTTCCTGGATTGAATCTTGAAAGGCAGCCTGTGTTTAATAATGAAGAACAATTTTCTCAGGTTGGGCAAAAGATACCTCTTGATAGTTCGTTTGAGGGTCCCCCCTCATTCGATCATTATGAAGACAGTGATGAAGATGTTGAGGTGTTTTTTGTCTTAGAAGAAAAAATCATTAGTAGCCAGCCTTTTGACGAAAATGAAAGTGTATGCCAAGAGCAGCATGTTAAAGAGAAAGAACCATCCATTGATATACATGAGGTTATTTCTTTCCATCAGCTAGCAGATATTATCAGAGTAGACAAAGGAGAAGTGGATCAACAGCCTGCATCAGCCTTTCACTCACCTGTGCTTTCCACAGACATTTAGCCAAATGTGAGCAGTTGTAAAACAGAGCAGGCTTTCTGTTACCAGCCTAATAGGGTTTATCACCTATTTTATGACCATGTAGGGGAATACATGGAGTTGCATCTCCTCAATGTATTGAAGCCTTCAAGATTTACCTTACCTTCATCATTAGGAGGAAATCTGAAGAATGTAATTAATTCATTGTCACAGTTTCATTGTCCCTTGCTGATCAGTGACAGAGTAAATAAGTTTTCAGTTAGGAAGTTACTTGAATGGCTATGGTGGAAGTTTGTTGTCACCTAGCCTATTGTAAAAATTAGTTAGTTTAGGCTTGTACATAAATAATCTCCTTTTAGATCATGTGGGTTTGCCTTTTTTTTAAGTAGATAGTGTACATATCAACCTGTGGTCCTCAGCAGGATGTTTTTGAGCTCGAATCCACAACCCAAAGGTTAAGGCACTGGAACTACGCATTCTTGGCAGCTTGCAGGGAGCATGCCATCCCCCGCGAAGCCAAATGTTATCACATATAACTATCAAAAGGTCGCAAGATGACCAAGTTCATGGTCTGCACAGATATAAGCCTTGAGCACAAAGCACATCATTTAGAACAATCCATTTCGGGCTTGAATCACCAACAAGCAGGTTTGATTTTCAATGGTGGAGATCCCATAAGCAGTTCGGATCAATGGCTCTCAGGTGGTCAGGATTTCAAAGTTGCGCAAGGATTAATGACTAGGAAGAGGAGCCGAAGTCCCAAAGTAAATCTGAGCCATTGAGGACAAAGGACATGTGGAGGCAGATCTCTCACTTCAGGAATTCGACACTTCGGAGGATTGTAAGAACTGTGCATTGAAAAGTCCCAAAGAGTCGAAGCCCAAACTCCTGAAATAATTGTGGACTGATGATCTCAAACCAACAAGGACCGTTGATCTTGGCAGCATCCCCAAAGTCCTAAAGGTTCTGAAGTAAATCTCGGTCGTCCAAATCAAGAGGACACGCATCACCAGATCTCACACTTCGGGAATTCAATACTTCGGAGGATTGCGCGAGAAAGCAAAAGAGAATTTCCGAAGCCCGAACTCCCAAAGTAAATCTCGACCATCTGGATCAAGAGGCCACGTGTCACCAGATCTCACACTTCAGGAATTTGGCACTTCGAAGGATTGAGAGAGCTATACATTGGAAAGGCCCGAAGCCCGAACTCCTGAAGTAATTATGAGCCGTTGATTTTCGCAGCAGGAAGCAGGGTCCATCCAAGAGCGGCACGTGGCAGCAAAAGAGGGGTTTCCTAGATCGTAGATCGCGACGAGATCGACGACCACGTTTCATTCCAGGGACACAACTTGTTCGAGCGTTAAAAATTTTGAGCGGTCCCGCAATCGAAACCATGGTATAGTAAAAGAGCTACGTGGCGGTAGGTGGTGAATTACGGGCTCAAAAGTGGTGTGAATCCAAACTGCCTTTGACAGCCCTGCAATCATGTGCTTATATAGCATCTAATCCAAGAGAAGCGCGTGGCATCCCCCTAGGCGTTGAGCCTCGTCCCGATCTTGAGGACTTTAATGGAAAAGGACTGGTAGTTGAAACCTCAACTCAGTCCATAAATTGAAGGCATAGAAGCCATGACCGAGAGGACTAAACTGTCAGCTCGCGGTACCACAGAGGGCAGAAAGGCCCATGTTGATCTGAGTTTGCGTCTAACTAAGGAATACACGCACAGTCTGACAGAATAATGCGCATACAAAAGCATTGAACGAGATAGTCAGGTCACACTCCTGGTAGTTGTCGACTGAGCTGATTATAAATAGATCAGTCTTTATTTTGATGAGAGGGGGTGTGTTCTTCATAGGCTGGAGAGTCGAGTGAATTTCAGGAGCAGGGCTCTGTAATTTTTCAGTTTGTATGCCTGAGGGCTTGGATTGTAAATATATGTTATTGAAGATTCCTTTGAATTGTTTTTATCAAACCGTCTTCTTAGTTTACACGCTATTTCTGTTTTCCTTCTTGTCTGAATGTAATCTCTCTGATTTATGGATTCCTAGGCGATGGAGGTTATGTTTCTATAATGCAAATCTTTCATGGTTCGTAAGATTTTCTTTGTTTTCCTTCTTGTCTAAATGTAATCTCTCTAATTTATGGATTCCTGAGGCGATTTATGGATTCCTGAGGCGATGGATTTTTTGTTGCTATCATGTCCATCTTTCATGGTTCGTCAGATTTTCTTTGTTTTCCTTCTCGTCTGAATGTAATCTCTTTGATTTATGGATCCCTGAGGCAATGGAGGTTTTGTTGCTATCATGTCCATCTTTCATGGTTCACCAGACATTTTTTGTCTTCTTCTCCTCATCACCACATTAATCCTTTTGTCTAATAGGCAGTTTAAATGCCTTCCTTATCCACAATACTTATGACTCCATAGCCCAATGGTTCCGAACTGATTTGCAATTACTTATGTTATCTTTTCCTCTCTCTACAGTCTCACTGATCCACCTTCTCAAACCATTTTAACCCTTTTACTCTTATTTTGATGGGTACTGGGCTTATCCTCTCGTAGTCTGAGAGTGACTCTCGGTGCTAACAACCAGGAGGTCATAAAATTTTGTACCTCAAGAGTTTGATGTAGGAGCATCATACCCCCTAAATCATTATCGAAAATCAGTTTCAAGGAAGCCAAAATTGCTATTAGAGTACGAGATCCTCATGGGAACGCATTCTAATATCTAGAAGATTTTGGATACAAGTTCACGTAGGGATTCTTGACTTATTAATTTTGTTTTGTAATCATCACTGAAATTACATTCTCTGGAAGGTGAAATCGTTGGAACCTAGAAGATTATGATTTGTTTCAAATCTTCCATGTAATTAAAATAGAGTGATTCTAGGGATTAGTTAAACGATTTTGGGAGAAAATCGTGAATCTGAGATGATCCACGCTTTTGTAATCTCTTTTTAAATGTAATCCTGCGTGCATGTTCTAGGCCCAGCCAACAGACTGTAGATCAGGCCAGCCAAGGCGCCTTAGAATTAAATAGATTTGTGATTCCTGGTTTAAGAGTATTTATGTTGTGCTTATTTGATTGTTGAGCAATTGATTATATATGCTTATTCACTTCCAGATCCAAGATCATTGAACGTTGGGTTAACTGTTCATTGTGGAATGAATGAGAATCGTGGTAATTGCATAATTGTGGGGATAGTTTTCTTCTGTGTGCTTCCAATTCATGGTTGTAACTATGCTTTGTCTCAATTAAGTGTATTGATTATTGTTGAATGGCGTTGATGTATCCACTGTTGCGTTGGTAAATGATTGTTGAGTAAAACATATCTTGGAGATTTGTAACCCTACATTGGCTATTTGTACGTCTTGTGTGTGAATAGAGAATGTGCCCAGCTTGAGGAGGAAGATTCGTATGAATCTGTTCCAGACTTTAGTAAATGCTGCTAAATTGAATTATGTAAATCTCATACAGGGTTTGATGTCTATGTGAACGTATTCTAGTAACACATAATAGGTTCCTACAATGCGTATGCATTCTAGTAACATAGTGTCACTGTTCAATAATGGGAGAACTAGTTTATGGTGTGGCCCATAACCCACAAGTCTTAACCCACAAGTCTGAGGATTTATATCGATGATATGATTTTGATCCTATCAAGAAATTATTTTCCTTCCTTGACAAGTTTAGTGGATCAAGACAAGACTAAGACAAGACTACCTTTACTTGACCATGGGGAACTTATGCTTACCAAGTCTTCCCCTTTGGTCTTTGCAATGTTTGCACTACTTTCCAACGAGCTATTCTCCATACATTTTCAAGTTTGATTCAGGCTTTTGTAAATTTTTACATGGATGATTTTGTTACGTATGGTAACACTTTGAAGGAAACCATGGATAACCCATAGAAATTTCTTGTACAATGCCAAGAAACATAGCTTTCTCTTAGTCATGAGAAGTGTTGCATGCTACTAACATAGGGAATTGTACTTGGACATCATATGTCTCCTTCAAGTGCTAAGGTAGAGCCATAAAAAAAAAAAAGATAATTTCAATTCTTCCTATTCCTAAAACTCAAAAATATGTTCATAGATTCTTAGGAAATCTTGGTTATTATTGACACTTCATTGCCAATTTTATAAAGATTGTATCTCCATTGCTTAAATTTATTTCTAAAGATGTAGATTTCCATTGGACTAATAAGTGTCAACTTGTTTTTGAAGCTCTCAAGGAAACATTTTCAACAACACCGGTAATGAGAGGACAAAACTAATCTCTACTTTTTCACATTCCCATAGATTATTCTAATACTACCATTGGTGAAGTATTAGGACAAAAGGAAGATCAATGATTGTATGATATCTACTTTATCAATAAAAATCTTGCTCTCTTTGAATTAAACTATACGGTAATAGAAAAGGAGTTTCTTGTTGTTGTCCATGCTATTAATAAATTTTGTTATTATATCATTGGCTATCCTATATTTGTGCATACTAACCACTTTGTGACATGTTATTTGATGAATAATCCTATTACTAATGGTGGAGTGACAATATGGTCATTATCACTACAAGTGTTTGACATCACCGTCCTTGATAAAACAAGAAAAGAGAATGTTGTTGTTGACTTTCTTTCCCGACTCACTAACGATGAGGATGCCATTTTTGTTGAGGATGTTTTTCTTGATGAGCGTTTGTTTGCATTATCTATTAAAACACTTTGGTTTGTATATATTTCTAACTATTTGGTTGCAGGCAATCTTCAAAAACATCTTTCACCAAAAGAGCGACAAAGACTTGTCAAACAGAGTGCAATGTATTAATGGGTTCATGGGAATCTTTTTTTGCATATGGTTGGATCGTGTTATTTGATGTTGTGCTTGAGAAGATGAGGTCTATGAAATGATAAAAGAATGTCATGATGAACCTTGTGGAGGGCACTTTGTTAAAAAAATGAATACCAACAAATTTGTGTATCTAGGATACTATTGGCTCGCCATCTTCCAAGATGCCAAAAAACACATGAGAAGTTGTGATAGTTATCAAAGAATGGGATGACATGTACAATCAAATGAGACACCCCTTCAACCTCAATTTATGGTCAAGCTTTTTGAATAATGGGCTCTAGATTTTTTGGGACCTATCAACCCACCATCCAAGAAGAAGGTGTATATCTTGGTATTTTCTGATTATGTGACCAAGTGGTTTGATGTTGAGGTTCTTACAAAGGAAACGGAACAAGCTATAGCAAATTTCCTATACAAATACATCTTTGTCATATTTAGAGTTCCTCGTGAAATTGTTACAAACCAAGTGACACAGTTCACTTCAAATCTCATCTAGTCCATCACCAAATAGTATCAGATCAGGCACAAAACCTCCACACAATATCATCCAAAATCTAATGGGCAAGTTGAAGTCACTAAAAATTTTGGAATTTATCTTGACCAAGAGTATGTAGATACATTATAGATATTGTTCAAATAGGCTTTCAAAAGCTTTGTGGACTTATTGTACTACATGGAGAAACAATATAGGCTTCACCTCCTATGAGCTTGTGTATGGTGAGCATGTAGTGTTTCCTATTAAGTTTGAAGTTAAAATACTAAGGAATACTTTGTAGGTGGGATGAATCTTTCAGATGCCCAAAAGAATCACTTGAAGCATATAAATGAACTTCATCAAGCTTCCATGCATTGGACTTTTGTTGTACAGCAACAAAGGGATAAGTGGCATGACAAGTTCATCAAGGAGAAAACATTTCAAGTAGTATATTGGGCCCCATTGTTTGATTCCCAATTCAAAGATTTCAAGGGAAATCTTCACACTCAGTGGTTGATACTATCTATAACAGTCGCTACATCAAGTTACACACAATTGATGAGGAAAGAGCCTCTCTCGTGGCTAATGTCCATGGATCGAGGTTATATTAGAAACCATCTCCCAAAGATGCTTTCATCAAAGACATTTCCAAGCAATCGAACATGGAGATTATTGGTGTAGTGACTATGTCACTTGCCTCAAGAGCTCTTTGATCTTCGGG
>SNQJ01S0044528.1:18047-43578 GCA_010110895.2 Picea sitchensis | reverse complement strand
AAAAAAAAAAAAAAAAAAAAAGAGGAAAAAAAAGCAAGAAAAAATAAAACCAATGGTCAAAAGTTGTTTTCAAGTACCATCAAACCTTAGAGTGTTAGAAAACCAGTCTTTGGTTGGCATTGGTTTTAATTAATTCTAATTGTGAAAAGACTCTTGGGAATAGTTAGACAAATCTTGTTTGAAAATCAACTTAATTGACAGACAAGGTTTGCAAGAGAGAGAGAGAGAGAGAGAGAAAACAACACACAAAGCAAATCATCCAAACTATAAAATTTATGACTTTGTTGTTTGAGATTTTGCAATTTCTTGCCTACTGTAGATCGTAATTTTTCCTCATATTCATGATGCTACAAATCTAGCAAGTCTATTTTTTTTCCTTCTAATGGTTCCATTTTCAACAGTCTGTTGTTGATCCAACATTTTGTACCATTTTATGATCATTTCCATAGTCAATTTCATTGTTATGAAACATATTCCTCCACCTTTATTTTGTGTTATAGATACACCAGAGGTGTTATGGATACCATGGCATGGCCTCCTCTATGTTCAAGCTATGACTTTTTGCACTCCTTCCAAGTTACTATTAATTATTTAAGTTTATTAGCACTAGTCCATTGCTTGAAATCCTTGTGATGAACTCTTTGACTTCAGATCTCTGCAACATTAGTTTCCATGTTGGAGTTTAAAATTTACACTCTTTCATCGTGAAGGTGACTATGCATTTTTCTTTTATCTTGTTTCTTTAATATAAATGTTTACTTTGAAATTGTTTTGAAATTTATTTGATCCTTTTTCATCTCCGACTTTCTGTTCCCATCATCATTTAAAACCCTTTTTTTTTCTTCTTTTTTTTTCCTTTTTTTTGTTCCGGGGGGGAGTTGGCCACATCACATCTATACATACAAATTAAATGATATAATTTCCATCACATAACCACCTCGGGATAGTTCATATGCTTAAATATCATAACGAAAAAATATTCCAATACCCATCCTCATGATAATGACAAATAATTTTATACTTCTCCTCGTCATAATGACAAAATTTCGATAATTGTTTGATTTTGTTGCCTCGTGTGACATTATTTATTTATAAATTTATCCATCACCTTCCCCCAATGTTAAAACCTTTTGAATGTTGTTTAGTGCCTTAAAATATCATCCTCTTGGCTATAATGGGGGTTTATGTAGTTTGACATGAACCCATCGGGATCGACCTCCTAAGTGCCAACCCAATCATTATGCATATCTTCTAGGAGGAAATAAAGCTTACTTATTTTGAAAAACTACATGGGTGTTATATTGTAGTGGCATTAGAATTCACCAAGTCCTTACAATTGTCAACGACCATTGTGCGAGGGTTTGAATTCATGTTAGTTGTAAGCACATAGCCCAAGTTACATGTCTGCCAAGAGATTGTGAGTAATGTTTTGAGCATGGAACTATGGTTACTAATGCTCATCATGATTTCCTAGTAGGGGAAGAGACATTACAGAGTTCATAGAAAGAGGTAAAGTGATCCTCGCTATGCCACCCATAGGATGAAATTGCTTATTTTGTTCATAAATATCTCACTTGTGAAGGGCAATTTAGTTTATTGTACCTTTATAATTTCAATTACCTTACACATTTGAGACATCAACATCGCATCAACCTTCCCTTATTTCTACTTCGTTCTTTGTAGACTACAACTAAAATGGTGAGATAAAACAGTAAAGGTCCTAAGAAGAGCTTAACTCATCATGGTCTTATTAAATTTCCCATTGTGGATGGTCTCCCCTAGTGTGGTTAGACTTGAGAAGATTTTGTTTCACGACAAGAACCTTAGATAGTAGCAGAGGAACAACCTAAGAAGAGATGGAGGATACCAAAATAATGGAGATAGATAAAACCATAGGATAATGAAGCAAGACCAAGCCATTCAATAATTGAGGAGTCTAAATAATCCCTACAGGAATTTCTCCCTTTTGTAAGAAGGAAACAAAGTATAGGGAAATATTCCCCTTTGCAGGAATCTTCTGAGAAAGGTTTTAAACAATATCACATGAGGTCTATGTTGGTTGAGGAAACTACCATTAGAGAAAATTTGAGGTCTAAAATGGGTCTCCTAAGAGATATAATAAAAAATTATGAATTATACATTTTGTGGGGAAGGTATATTTACAACTCACCTCTTACACCACAATCTATGTAACTATAGTCAAGTTAAACTAAAAAAAAAAAAAAAATATCTACAAATAAAATCAATAAAAAAAACTCTCTATTGATGTGACTAGAAATAAAAGTATTTTTGGATATATAAATTAATTTTAATAAGATATGTAATATTCATAAATTAATACTCATATCATAAATAATAATGTAATATTTTTTTAACATAACCAATATTATGAACCACGCATTCATTTTTTGAATTGGGAACACAAAGTGTGACTAATTAAAAAAAATGAATGCATGGTCCATAAGATGGATTCATAAAATCAAACTAATATATGAATATGTATCCATGTTATAATATACTAGCTAAATTAATACATGAATACATGGGAACCACATATTCACATATTGGTTTAACTAGTATATGAATATATGATTTGTAACATGGATACATATTCATATATTAGTTTGACTTTGTGAATATAACATGTCTTATGAATCATGCATTCATTTTTCAAATTATTCACACTTTGTATTCCCCAATTCAAAAAATGAATGTATGATTCATAATATGGGTTATATTCAAACCATGTATTCATATATTAGTTTAAATAATATATGAATATGTGAGAACCATGTATTCATATATTAATTTAAATAATATAAGTATTTATGTATTAGTTTACTAATCTATGAATATGTGGGAACCACATTTTTAAATATTAGTAAACTAATGTATGAATGCATGGGTTATATTTACAAAGTCAAATTAATATATGAATATGTGATTCTCATGTATTCATATATTAGTTTACTAATATATGAATATGTAGGAACCATGCATTCATACACTAGTGTCCATGCTATGAACCATGTATTCATATATTAATTGACAACTGATATATGAATACATGGTTCATAACATGGTCTCATATTCCTATATTAGTTTGACTTTCAACATATATCCATGTTATTTTAATCAGAATATAAAATATTTTATTATATCGTAATAAAAAGTTGTTTTTTAAAACAAAATAAGTAGTTATTTGTTGTTACAAAAAAAGAGTTTACAACAAACTATATGATATATGTTTCAAGTTTTCCTGCAAGTAGCATGTTTGACAAAAACACCTAGAATACTACTGATATTGTAAAATGTGGTAACTAACAGAAAACATGGTTACTATGTGTTTCCGGCTAGCCATCATCTTGGAGGGAGGGATATGTTGTTCAATTTCCATCGGTTCCTTCAGTTGATGAACCGTTTCATATTCTCTAAGATAGGCTTGGGAAGAATTGTCTGATATCATATAGTTTGAGGTTGTGTATAAAGAGTCCTTGTGAATATTTAGAGCCAAATTCTACGGCATATTACATTATGTTTCTATATTAATCCTCTTCTTTTGATGGACTAGTAAACTTAAAATTTTGGATGCTAAGAGACACAATGGTGTTTTTTTCATGAACTTTTGATGTCACTAAGAGAAATGAGTTCCTATTAGACTGAATGATCTCTTTGTGCCTTTTTAGAATTCTCCTAAAGTACATAATGTCTCTCTTCTCCATGAGACATATCTCTACTATCCAATCCATACAAGATATAGCACGACCATAGAAGATATATCTACCCAATATAATAGAGAAGGAGCCACCAAGAACCATACACTTAATTTGAGACTTGAAGACAAAATAAAAACTAGAGCCCATTTTTCCCCTTGATATGCCTTGATGAAAAAAAACCCAAGAATGTACAAATAAAGAAAGAGAACCAAATAAAAAAGAAAATAAACTCATAATCCAAAGAAAACTTCCCAAGAAAAGAGAAATAGATGTTTTCACTATAATCCAAACCTGCTACCACTGTGCTTTCGGGGGAAAGTCCCCTACAGTAGTGGGATTACTGCAACATACTAATGACCGTACAGAAACAAAATTCCATAAATAGCGCTTAACCAAGATATTATAACCGAATTCAAAAGAAATAACTAACTATTGGGATGAGAATAAGGCTTAACTCACCAGAAGTCCTACGGTTGATGCAATTCCCAATTGTTAGAATCCCTTCATTCTTTTCCAATATCCCTTCTACAACCTACAAGAACCTTAAACATGAAAACCTATGTAGAGAAGGTATTTATATTGATAACTACCCATTAGTCTTATGAAAATAACAAATGATAAAAAAAAAAATAGTATTCTATGAAGCATATAGAAAAGAATTGAAAATTTAAACAATATCAATACATTACACTTTGAAGGAATGAGTTTATATATTATTGATGAACAACAGATAGGTAGTTACATATTTTACATGTCTGATGTGGTACTGCCCTATTGAAAGAAAACTAGGTTCCTCTACCCATGCTCCTACTACAGGGTTTGTTTTGACTCTAGATTGACCACAGGCCCAATGAGAATATATGGGAGACTCTTGGCAAGATAGGTTGGTGATCAGGAAGAAACTGGAAATAAGAGTTTCCAGGCCCAAAAAACAACAACAACAAGGATATGTATGGGATTAAAGACTTGACAGGGATAGCCAAATAGGTGTTTGCTTTAATGTGCAAATTATCATTCAAAAATTCTCTTTGGAAAAGATGCTCCCTTTATGTGATCTCTAGTTGGTTAGATACGATTGAGTATGGGTAAAAGGATTTAGGAAACTAACCAAACATGTAACTCAACATTTAATTAAGGATTTAATTATATATTTTTAAGAATTTATTGACATGTATGAGACTATCCCTTGGGTAGCCCACGTATACGCGTACTGCATAACTATGAGGGCGCTTACATCTTCCAAAAATATGTTTTTTGGAAGGTATCAAGGAGGTATGAGGAAGAATTGTTTGTAAGTAGGATAGGGGTTAGGCCAAAATATCATCAATTCTTTAATGGTGGAAATTGACGTTATAACACATTACCACCTTCCTATGAAGAATTCCCCCATTTGAAAATTCATAACCAAAATCGACATGCAACCTAGGTGCAGAGTTAACATTTACTAGGGGGTCATCCACCTTCAATTCTAGACTACATTTTCACCCAATTTCATAGCCCAAACTCTCCATTATTCCATAGAGTTGATGATGTTTCAAGCCAAGGCATTCAATAATTGAAGCATTGTTAATTGCTCGCATGTTTTGAATATTGATGGTTGTCCTCGGTAATCCCATGCCAAAGTGAATGAGTTGATGTGATAATTGTTGGTTCATGTGAAAGTTTAACGATGATCGATGTGCCAAACAATTTTGACCTTAGGGGATAATACAACTAAAATGCCCCCCATTTTTCATATAGTCACCCATACTTAGTTTAATGGATTTGTTAGTCCATAGATGTGCTACAAGATTCAATTCTGACTTCATATGATAACATGAATATTTGGAGAAGGATCTTGCCTTTTTTTCATTAGGCAGATGGTGACTGCCAATTTACTATCCAACAGTGAAGTTTTTCCTAGCATTGATTTGATAACCACCATGGAGTTCTATATGACTATCAATGCTTTGACCTTGGCTTCTTTGGACAAAAGGATTCCATGCAAGAGTGCATATTCCTCAACCTAATTATTTGAAGCTTTACCAAGCATAAGTAGCAATCATTTTTCCTCTAGGATCGTAGAGAATCCCCCCACACCTACCACCACTTTCAAAACATATTCATGTTATGAACCATGTTATGTTATATTAGTTTGAATAAATACATATATAATGAGTTATGAATTCCTTTATTTAATTTTGAATATAAAGTGTCAATAATATATGAGAATCCATGTATTCAGTTTTTTGAATTTTGAATTAGTACTTTACTTTTTATATATTAAAAAATATTTTACTTTAAATTTAATTCATTTTATAAGTACATTTACATTATATTTAAGATTAATTTATGAGTATTTTTCTTATTATGAGTACTTTACTTACAATGCTACCTGTTATCCCCTATTTCTAGGGATAACAAAGGAGATGATGTATGTAGACCCTCAGGTTGTAGACATGGAATGCCAAGGGATAAATCGACTCACGATGTCCACTTACACAGATGGAAACCCACTTCACCACCACGCTTCTCTAGTTAATCAAGTTGGAATCCACCACATCAGCATGTTTCTGGAAGACAATGGGTTTTTCTCCATGAGGTACAAGTCAAGTATTGTGGTAAGTTTCACTTTAATACTTGAGGCATTTGAATATGTTTCATTTAAAACTTCTTTTTATTATAGAATGCATGGTTGGAAATTATGTTCATTTCCCTATTTCACCTTGGTGGTTGACATTGTGCCCTAGTAAGTGGTCACCCTTGGGGATGGGTTTGCTACTAGGAGGTCTCCTTGAAGAGTCATTGTACCATTCTCGATCATACTTGTCATTTTTCACACTTCATCCTTTTCTTCTCTTTATCTTTTTGGATTTTNTTTTTTGAATTTTGAATTAGTACTTTACTTTTTATATATTAAAAAATATTTTACTTTAAATTTAATTCATTTTATAAGTACATTTACATTATATTTAAGATTAATTTATGAGTATTTTTCTTATTATGAGTACTTTACTTACAATGCTACCTGTTATCCCCTATTTCTAGGGATAACAAAGGAGATGATGTATGTAGACCCTCAGGTTGTAGACATGGAATGCCAAGGGATAAATCGACTCACGATGTCCACTTACACAGATGGAAACCCACTTCACCACCACGCTTCTCTAGTTAATCAAGTTGGAATCCACCACATCAGCATGTTTCTGGAAGACAATGGGTTTTTCTCCATGAGGTACAAGTCAAGTATTGTGGTAAGTTTCACTTTAATACTTGAGGCATTTGAATATGTTTCATTTAAAACTTCTTTTTATTATAGAATGCATGGTTGGAAATTATGTTCATTTCCCTATTTCACCTTGGTGGTTGACATTGTGCCCTAGTAAGTGGTCACCCTTGGGGATGGGTTTGCTACTAGGAGGTCTCCTTGAAGAGTCATTGTACCATTCTCGATCATACTTGTCATTTTTCACACTTCATCCTTTTCTTCTCTTTATCTTTTTGGATTTTTGGGTGTACTAACCCGAGAAGGGATTGTACCTCATTTCACGGGAAGAAGGGGCTAAAGGCCTAGAGGGAATGTAGCTAGAAAAAGATAAAATCCAAAATTATAACCTTCTATATGCTCGCCCAAAGAGGTCTTGATAACAATGAAATGTTTCTCTTAAAAGAATTGAAGACCTGCAAAATCCAATTTCACATATATATATAAATGTCTTACTTGTTGAGGGATCTACACAAGTGTGTTATACCCTTTGTTTTACCCATATGGCACTCTGTGTACCTCCTAATTCAAGTGACATTGTGGTATTGCCTTCAAGTCTTATGTTACCCATCTGGAGTACCCAATTGTTCTCGAATGTAATTAATTAATGGAAAATAATGGGCTTGAAAAAAGGTTGCATTGAAAATGAAAGTACAACACACCCTCTACAAAGGCACCCATAAATGAGACAATAAGAACCCTTGTATGTCATGAACCCCATGCCCAAAATTATTTCCCCCATCCACTTCATATTCTTCACATGAATTAGAAAGGTTCCACTTGGGAAACACTACTTAACTTGAGGAATGACTTACCTAATAGGTCACCTTGAAAACCCTCCCATACCTAAACTTGGCAAGTTGCATAGGGTCTTTGAGAACTTGTTTAATTTGATGAGGTAGTTTTAATGCACATGTTTAGGTGGCTCTTGTATTAAATGTGATTTTACTTTCTATGATACATTTGACTTGAGACCCTTGGAGGGAGCACTCATTCGTCTTTGCAGGACCTTGTTTGGTAGACGTTTTGAAGGAACAATCCTAACTTAGGCCTTCTTGGGGGCACAAATCCCATGGATTGATTCCATGACCCAGAACTTGGGGCAAGACAGATGATGGATGTTGCCTTTGGATGCAAGGGAAGATACTTTGGAGGACCTCACCTATCCCTTACCATCCCAATGACTTTCCTTTGGAGGCTAAAGTGTTGCACTTTTGGGCTTGACGTCTTGTTTGGGGATAGGGTTTGATGATGGCGGTGATGCTTGACGAGGATTTGGCATGATGGATTGGAGGAGGACACTTGGAATGATTACACATGGCCTTTGGAGGCCTAGTGCTCTCTTCAACAACCCAATGACTTCCTTAAAGTGCCAAAACATCACCCTTTTAGGGTATGGCGTCATGTTACTAGGGTTTCTTTATGTGTAAAATCAAATTATGAATTTTAAAATGGAAATTAAAGGGGGTTGGCCTCCTTAATTGTGTTTTACCCTAATTATATGTGGACAAACTTTATTTTTAGTCCTTGTATAAATACAGGCTTGTATCATTTTATTGTTATCATATCTCTCTCATTAGAGAAGACATACTTGGCTGAAATGTTTGCCCTCTTTGGGCATTTTGGACTGTCTCTCTCTTGTGAAACATTTTGGATTTTTTTATTAGTATATTTTAGAGCTAAAGTGGTGCACACCTCTCAGAGGCTTGTTCTATTGCATGTTGATGTAAATTGTTTGGTAAACTAGGGTTTTTTTCTTTCTATCTTATGGAATTGGTAGGGAAATTTCTGCACTTGTTGGTATTTTCTTCTTGTTTCATGATATTCTTGTCTAGAACTCTTGGAGGAGTATAAAGGAATACACCCTCCACCAAGATTCATCTTATTTGCTAGTTGATAAGTCAATTTTTGCAAGGTTGCTAGGAGGATTAAAAGGTCTTACACCCTCCTAGATTTACCTTTGTTGGTTTTGCATGCTCTAGGGAGTAAAAGGGACTACACCCCTAGAGATATTGTGGATCCAAATCTTATAACCAAGAATTCATTTACCCAATAGATTTAAATCACTAATATGAAAACTGTATTGGAGAAATAAAATACTTGCATTGGTATGTGTGAATTCTCAATATATTTCAATTGTCTGAAGTGGAATCAATTTTACATGCTTTAAGTCTACTTGAGCCACTAGGGCATCTAACTTGGCTAAGTATATCTTTATGTTTCTATAAATTTATTCTACAGCCATTAGGGTTGCAACAAAACTCACTTAAACCTGTACTTTAACTTACTTTTCAATCGTGGAAATTTTCTTAGAAACCACTATTATTATTCTATTGCTTATTGTCTAACTTTTTGATGGTTTACTTGCTTATTTTTATGGTTGAAATTTGTTATTGTAGCAAATTTTTGCTACAGCCACTTGGTTGTCACTATAATCCTATAAAAACACTATCTAACAACCCTCTTTTACCATCAAAGTTTATGCTTAAGTATTGGAACATTGTATGCTTTTCTAGTGCTTCATTGTCCAATAATTATTTCGTAATTTGGATGGTTATTTCTGCAATTAAAAACATTTTTCCTTGTTCATATAAATTCTTGTTTACTGCTGCAATTTAGGACAACAAGCTTCACTTTCTTATCCATTTGATCTTTAGGATTGTATCTTGATTATTTGTCTTGTCTTTGATAGAAATATCGTGTTGGCATTGATGGCAACATGAAGACAAAATGTACCATAGTGAAGTATGACATGGAGTTGTAGTGAAAGCGATAGGAATATTGAGTTACAGGAATGTAGTGGACTACCGAAATACAAGGGATCACCCAGTCGAGTTCTTTGAAAGAATGAAAGAATGAAAATGAAAGAATGAGACAATTTCAATTACTACACTAGTCGAGTCAAGTTGTCCTGGTGACTGTATATTCTGTTGAGACAAGACCGTGATGAACAGAATGAATATCGGTGAGTCGCCCTCTTGAATATTTTCTCATGCATTGTCATTTCAGAGTGTAGTCGAAGGGAAATTTGTTGATGCAGCATTGAGAACCTTTGAGTCTGTCATATCAACAAAGTAGTCGATATTTCATAGAAATGTTTGGACATCATTCTTTCCAGGCCAAAGTTGGATGACTCTTTAAACCCAAACAATTTCCAAGCAGCCACCAATGGTTAGATCCACTCAGGCAGACAATTGTTGAATAAATTGTCTTTGATGTCAAAGGTTGGTAAGTGATCAAATATATGTCAAAGACTAGTAAGTGATTAAATATAAATGTGACTTTCGTATCACTTTAATAAATATAAAAGTGGAAAAGTTAAGTGTAAACAGAGTTTATGCAAAAGTAGAAATGAAAGTGGATTAAATATAAATATAACTTTAATAAATAACAAAATTTGAAAAGTTAGGTGGAATTTGAGTTTATGTAAAAGAGGAGTAAATATGAAAGTGGAATAAAGAAAAAGGTAAAAGTGAAATTGGATTAAATAAAAAGGGTAAAAGTGAAAATGCACATGGTATTTGTAAACCATGGTGGTATTTACCCATGGTAAGGTAAAAAGTGAATTAAAAATTAAAAAGGGGGAAAATCAATTATTAGTTAAAAAGGTTGTGACTTTTCAAAAAGAATATGACTTTTCATAGAACGATTATTGAAAAGTCACAATGGCTTATTATATTGAAAAGACACATACTTATAATGAAGAGATGCATTTCTATATTGAAGAGGTGAAATTGTTCAGTTGTACATGACCATTGGAAGACTATATAAACAGAAATGTTTGTTGAAAGAAGGTGTATCTCTGAGCATGAAATCTAAATATCAATAACAAAGTAAGAGGCTAAGAAAGTAAATGAAGATATACAGCAGAATCCAAGGAATATTATGAAGATTTGAAGATTAAAAGTACTTATCATAAAAGGGAGGTTGGGTGGTGCTACGACAAGTTGGAGCCTGCAAAGGAGGTTTTAGCCTCCTTCCAATTGAAGCTGGTAAACCAAGGTTTCGTAGCATCTTTTCAGTTGTAGCTGAAGAAACTAGGGAGTTGGTGCTTCCTTCCAGTAGGTGTTGGTAAAATCTAGGGGGTCCCAACCCCCTTCTAGTTGGTGTAAGTAAAACAGGGAATATGTGTTTCCCTTTGAGTTGGAGTGCATAAATTAAATGTAATCTTTATTGAAAATAAAAAGTATATTTTTTATTATTCCCAAGTTGGTTTTTCCACGTTAAAATTTTGTATATTATACCTTTTTGTTGATCATTTATGTTGATTTGATCAAATTAATAATTAAGTGGTTTTAGATTGTTGAAAAAGGATAATATTGATTCACCACACCCCCCCTGCCCCTCTCAGTATTAAACAATATTCCAATAATTGGTATCAAAACAAGTTCCTTCATCACATTCTAATCACTAGAAGGAAGATTCTAAGAAACCACAATGGATCAACAAGAAGGGATGTCCTCAAACAACGCTCCATTATTCAAAGGAGATAACTATGCATTCCAGAGTACAAGAATGAGAAGTTACCTAATGGCATTGGGATGTGATGTCTAGCTATCTGTGATAAAGGATTATGATGTATCAGAAATGCCTCCTTCTGACACAACGGCAAAGAAGCTCTACAATGATAATTCAAGAGTTGTAAATGCAATTCTGGGTGGATTAGCAAATAATGTATTTGTCAAATTCATGTATTGTAAATCAGAAAAAGAGATTTGGAACAATATACAAGTCATCTATGAAGGAGATTTAAAAGTCAATAAAGAAAAGCTACAAACATACAGAGCACATTTTGAAAGCTTGAAGATGAAAGAAGAATAAAACATTACAGAGTATATTCTATGAGTAGATGAAATTGTCAACACAATCAGAGGACTAGGAGAACAATTGGAAGGAAAAATAGTAGTCCAAAAGGTACTAATATCACTCCCAATGAGATATGATCCCAAAGTATCTACCTTGGAATATCGAGAGAATCTTGACAAACTAACAATGGATGAACTACATGGGATTATCGCAACCTATGAAATGAGAACTAGACAAGAAAAACCTTGAAAAGGTGAAACAACCTTCAAAGTATCAAAAGGAACTAAAAACCATGAATATGTATCGAATGAAAGTAGCTCAAACATATCCGATGAGGAATAATCAAACTTAATTAAGAAACTTAAGAAAGGATCTAGAAAATACAAAGGGAAGTTACCTCTCAAATGCTTCAACTGTGGAAAAATTGGACACTTTGCTTCCAAATGTCCTTATCCCAAGGAAAACGATAGTGATGATGAAAAAGCTTACAATCAGAAAGAACATAAAAAGGGTAAATCCCAATACAAAATAAATTCTATAAGAAAAAGAAAAACTTTTATTCTAAAGAAGACAGTAGCTCATCTGACATGAGTGAAGATGACAATACAAAAATTCTATTTATGGGAATAGAAACTCGAACTGACACTACTGAAGATAGTAATTATGAAATGAATAAAATCCAAAATTTGAAGGAGAAATCATTAGTGCCCTTGAAGAATTGATAAGATGTAGAAGGAAGAAAAAAACATTAAAAGAACAATTGTTAGATTAGAAGAAAGAACAAAAATCAAAAGAAGAAGAATTTTCACAAAGCATCAAGAAAACAGAAAAAAATCATTGTTGATTTGAAAACTCAACTACAAGAAGTTAAAAGAATAAAGAAGTCTTAAGTAAATGACTTAATGACAAGGAACAAAACTGTGAAAAATTAGAGCCTAGAATAGTTATTCTAAGAAGGAAACTTGAAAAATGCACTAACCTTTGAAAGTTTGAAAGTAGTTCAAATATCTTGGATGACATCCTTAACAGTCAAATATCATCAAGTAATAAGGTTGTAATGGGTTATGATCACAAGGAAACTAATAAAGGCTTAAAATCTGAAATACAGAAGAGTAATAAAAATCCAAAGACTTATGCAGGTGTCCTTCAGAGCTACTTCAAAAGATAAAAGAACCAGTTAAAGACTGACTCTACTCAACAGAGATTTGCACTCTCTCCAAAAATAAATGAGTACAAAAGAAATACTACTCCAATAAGAACTCCCCCAAAAAGGTATTGACAACTCTTTCTCGGCTAATTTTTTTCTTGTCATAATTTTTGGCACAAAGCATTATACTCTAAAGCTTATAGAAAGAACTATCATAAAATTGTTCAAGGATATGGTCATAGGAACAACAAGTCTAGTAGCAATCAAAGGAATAGAAACTATAATTTATTTTCTCCACTACTAGATTACAACATTGAATGTTACAAATGTAACAATTATGGTCATAAAGCTAGTAATTGCAAATTATTAGAATCTACCATAAAAGAAAATACTTCAAACTTTCTAAAAGAAGAACATAAGAAAATATGGAAAGAAAAACAAAAGGAAACAAAATGTAAGGTAGCATTGTATGTCAAAGATAAAATAAGTCAATGGTATGTCGACAGTGGGTGTTCAAAACATATGACAAGAGATCAAAATGAATTCTCAATCTGAAAAAGGAAAAGAAGGGAAAGGTTAAATTTGGAGATGATGTCTCTGCCAAAATACTTGGTAAGGGGACAGTCAGTCTGGGAAATGACAGAACTAAATAAGAAAATATGTTATTAGTTGAAAATTTGAAACATAATCTCCTTAGTGTGAGACAAGCATGTGATCAAGGATACATTCTCATATTTGGCTCTAAAATATGTGAGATTAGAAAATAAGATTATGGAAAATTAGTAGCTATTGAAACAAGGACATCAAACGATGTCTATATCTTAAATACATAAAAAGAAGAAAAATGTTGCATGAGTCAAATAGATGAAAATTGGCTATGGCATAGAAGAATGGGACACATAAATTTTGATAATTTGGTAAAACTAATTAGTAACAAGGGAGTTGTGAGAGGTATGCCAAAAAGTATAAAATCTTCAAACCTTGTTTGTAAGCACTGTCAACATGGGAAGCAGACAAAAGTAAGATTCAAGACAAAAGATTATTCTACTTCAAAACCATTAGAACATGTTCATATTGACCTACGTGGGACAAAAAGAACAAAGAGTATACAAGGAGAATGCAATTTTATTTTGTTCATTGATGACTATACTAGAATGACTTGGGTGTGTTTTCTTAAAGAGAAATCAGAAGCTTTTGAAAAATTTAAATCTTTCAAAGCATTGGTTGAAAATGAGACCGATGTTGAAATCAAGTGTCTTAGGTCTGACAATGGAGGGAAATTGACTTCCTACAAATTCAATTAGTTTTGTGAAACTCGTGGAATCAAAAGACACTTTTCTACTCCAAGAACTCCTCAACAAAATGGAGTTGTTGAAAGGAAAAATAGAACTGTCTAAGAGGCAGTCATAACTATGCTAAATGAATCCAAACTATCAGATATATATTGGAGAGAAGCATTGTATACAATTGTATACATACTTAACATAGGACAACTTAGAGTTAACTATGACAAAACACCATATGAGTTATGGTATGGCCTTAAACAAGCACCGAGAGCATGGTATGCTAGACTGGATAAGTACTTGTTGCAACAAGGATTCAAAAGAGAAATTTCTAACATCAATATCTATCATAGAATTGAAAAATACATTTTGTTAGTCATAGTGGTCTATGTGGATGACATTATATTTGGTTGCAACAATGATGAATCAAGTCATAAATTTGCTCAAGAAATGTCAAAAGAGTTTGAAATGTCTATGATTGGAGAGCTAACTTTCTTCCTTGGACTTCAAATCACTCAGTCACCAAAAGGAATGTTTATTACTCAGTCCAAATACCTGAAATAGATACTTAAAAATTTTGGAATGGATGAAAGTGCACATGTTAGCACTCCAATGACAACCAGTTGTAAACTCAACAAAGGAAGATGAGTCACCTTCTGTAGATTCAACTCTCTACAGATATATGGTTGGGAGCCTACTATATTTTACTACATCCATACTTGATATGATCATGCAGGCAGTAGGAAGGGTGGCAAGATTTCAATCATCTCCCAAGGAATAACATGTGATGGTTTTCAAGAGAATATTTAGATATCTTAAAGGCACATCAGAATTTGGCTTATGGTATCCAAGGAATAATGGATTTGAACTAATTTCTTACACAGATGTTGATTGGGCTGGTAGTGTAGATGAAAAAAAGAGCACTGGTGGAAATTCATTTTTTTTAGGAGAATGTCTAGTCTCATGGTCAAGCATAAAACAATCATCAATTTCACTATCTACAACAGAGGTCGAATGTATTGCAGCTATTGAATGTTGCACTCAAATATTGTGGATGATACAAACATTGGAGGATATTAAAATGAATGTAATCAATCGATACTTATCTATTGTGACAATACAAGTGCCATCAACATCTCCAAGAATCCAGTCATGCATGTAAAGACCAAACATATACCCATCAAGTATCATTTNAGTAGGAAGGGTGGCAAGATTTCAATCATCTCCCAAGGAATAACATGTGATGGTTTTCAAGAGAATATTTAGATATCTTAAAGGCACATCAGAATTTGGCTTATGGTATCCAAGGAATAATGGATTTGAACTAATTTCTTACACAGATGTTGATTGGGCTGGTAGTGTAGATGAAAAAAAGAGCACTGGTGGAAATTCATTTTTTTTAGGAGAATGTCTAGTCTCATGGTCAAGCATAAAACAATCATCAATTTCACTATCTACAACAGAGGTCGAATGTATTGCAGCTATTGAATGTTGCACTCAAATATTGTGGATGATACAAACATTGGAGGATATTAAAATGAATGTAATCAATCGATACTTATCTATTGTGACAATACAAGTGCCATCAACATCTCCAAGAATCCAGTCATGCATGTAAAGACCAAACATATACCCATCAAGTATCATTTCTTGAGAGAGAAAATTAGTGACAAAAAGGTTAGATTGGAGGTTGTTAGTTAAAAGGAGCAGATAGCAAACATATTCACTAAACCCCTGCCTAAAGAAGCATTTGAACATCTAAGGCAAAAGTTGGGAGTAATCTCTCTACAGTAAAAAAAGAAAAATAAAATCATGATGACAGGGGAGAAACGTTGACAGGAGGAGCAAGAAAAAAAATGGCAAGTATTGTCACTCAAAACAAAAGAAGGTTGAGCAGCAAACAATTGATGATGAACCTCATTCTAGTATCAGAATATTTGACATTGATGTCAAAGGGGGAGAAAATAATGATAAAACAATTACTCGTTGTTAAGGGAGAATTTTGTTTTACGACGTGTTGTCATCAATTCCAAAGGGTGGGATTGATGGAAATATCATGTTGGCATTGATGTCAACTTGAAGAAAAAAAGTACCATAGTGAAGTATGGTATGGAACTGTAGTGAAATCTATAGGAATATTGAGTTACAGGAATGCAGTGGACTACCGGAATACAAGGGATTGCCTGGTCGAGTGCATTGAAAGAATGAAAATGAAAGAATGAGACAATTTCAATTACTACACTAGTCGAGTCAAGTTCTCCTGGTGACTGTATATTCTGTTGAGATAGGACATTGATGAACATAACGAATACTGGTGAGTCTCCCTTTTGAATACTTTCTCGTGCACTATCATTTCAGAGTGTAGTCAAAGGGAAAATTGTTGATGCAGCACTAAGAACCTTTGAGACTGTCAGATCAACACAGTAGTCGATATTTCTTAGCAAGTTTTGGTCATCATTCTTTCCAGGTCGAAGTTGGACGACTCTTCAAACCCAAACAATTTCCAAGCAGCCACTAATGGTTAGATCCACTCAAGCATTCAATTGTTGAATAAATTGTCTTTGATGTCAAAGGTTAGTAAGTGATCAAATACATGTCAAAGATTAGTAAGTGATTAAACACAAATGTGACTTTGGTATCACTTTAATAAATATAAAAGTGGAAAAGTTAAGTGGAAACAGAGTTTACGCAAAAGTAGAAATGAAAGTGGATTAAATATAAATATGACTTTAATAAATAACAAAAGTTGAAAAGCTAGGTGGAAGTGAAGTTTACGTAAAAGAGAAGTAAATATGAAAGTGGAATAAAGAAAAAGGTAAAAGTGAAATTAGATTAGAGAAAAAGGTAAAAATGAAATTGGATTAAAGAAAAAGGGTAAAAGTGAAAATGCACATTGTATGTGCACATGGTATTTGCAAACCATGGTGGTATTTACCCATGGTAAGGTAAAAAGTGAATTAAAAATTAAAAAGAGGGAAAAATTAATTATTATTTAAAAAGGTAGTGACTTTTCAAAAAGAATATGACTTTTCATATAAAGATTATTGAAAAGTCACAATGGATTATTATATTGAAAAGATGCATACTTATAATGAAGATATGCATTTCTATATTGAAGAGGTGCAATTGTTTAGTTGTACATGACCATTGGAAGATTATATAAATGGAAATTCTTGTTGAAATAAGTTGTGTCTGTGAGCATGAAATATGAAGATCAATAACAGAGTAAGAGGTCAAGAAAGTAAATGAATATATGCAATAGAATCCAAAGAATATTATGAATATTTGAATATTATAAGTGCTTATCATAAAAAGGGAGGTTGTAGCCTCCTTCCAGTTGAAACGGGTAAATCAAGGTGTTGCAAATTATTTTCAATTGTAGCTTAAGAAATTAGGGAGTCTGTGCTTCCTTCCAGTAGGTACTGGTAAAATATAGGGGTATGCAACCTCCTTCTAGTTGGTGTTAGTAAAATAGGGAATAGGTGTTTCCCTTTGAGTTGGAGCTCATAAATTAAATGTAATATTTATTGAAAAAAAAAAGTATAGTTGTTATTATTCCCAAGTTGGTTTTTCCACGTTAAAATTTGGTATACTATACCTTTTTGTTGATCATTTGTGTTGATTTGATTAAATCAATAATTAAGTGGTTTTAGATTGTTGAAAAAGGATAATACTTATTCACCCCCCTCTCAGTATTAAACAATATTCCAATAGTCTCGGGTAGGTGTAACACTCCGGTGCAAGTACTCAAGTCTTTAGCAACCATCCTCCATGCACAAGACTCATTTCGAAGACCACGTCCTTCTTCCATAATTGACCTAAGGGGTTCATATCATCATCTCTCCACCCTCCATCTCAATCCCCCTAGGGTCACCGGGATTCCCCCCTTGAGGTGATAACATCATCTCTAAAGTGAGGGGAGTACCTATCTAAGTTGACAATAGGTAGGTATTCCCATAATTGTCTCACCTTTGTAGATTGGGTCAGGATTTTCCCAACCTACAATCTGTGTGATAGCATTTTGGTGTTGTTTTCAGGGAGGATTTTGAATCCTCTTTAATTCCCTAATGACATTTTGGTGAGATTTGATCCTAAGGAAATTTCCCATAGCTTTCCTGGAGACTCCATTTGAGGGAAGTTCCATTTTCAATTTTGATGATTTTTTCATAAAAATCATTTGACGACTCCACTAATGAATCATGGAGGTATATGATGAATACCTACTAAAAGCATGGGATTATATCCCAAAATTTGATGGTAATCCATGTTCAATTGTCACACACGTTGCCAAGTTTGTCGAATTCATTCGTTTGTATCAAATAACCCAGGAAGATGTTTTGATGTAATCATTATTGCTATCCTTGAATGAGAAACAAAGAGATTTGATCAAGAATACTTGCATCCCAAAGGAACTAACCATATTCATCCGAGAATTTATTAAGCATTATGGACCAAAATTGCAACAATTTGAAGATATCATTTAGGACCTTGAGGATTTTTTTCGGGAAAGAATTTTTTCATTAGATCTGATTGATGAGTTGAGGGTGGTTTCTTTTCAAAAAGATGTTCATAAAGAGGAGGAAAACTTCAAGGAAGTGCAGGATCTTGACAAAGCATTACCCACCAAAAAGGAAGCATGCGATGATGACATGAACAAGAGTTCCATATTTTATCCTTTCAGGAACCGTCTGGTGAAGCACCATGTATTTATAATTAAGCCCCTTGTGATGAAGAATCACTAGAGCGGCATGTCCATGAATAAATATGTCATGAAGAAAAATAATTATTTCGATGGAGCACAACATTTTCAGAGGACTAGTATTCATGCATATATTATTTGGATGCTTGTTATCCTGATGATATGATCACATATTTATTCCACCAACTTGAGGATGACTTATCACATTGTACTCATGATGAATTTTAGTCATCCCGTGGGAGTTGTAATTCATATCCTTTTGGGGATTCAAATTTGTTTTATGAATATATCTAATCAACTTCATCCTCATATTTAGATGGTAACTAGGATGTGTCCATCCTAGAGCAGTCAAAGACTCATACTACAAAGTACCCATATTTTCATCTTGGAACCTTTTGAAGGGACTTGCAAATGATGAAGCAACATGTTTTGGGTGTTCATAAAATTCATTCTCTAGACTTGAGCTCGTCCCCTACCTCACCTCTCCTTCTCAAGAGAATCATGGGGTCTTCTTGGGATGTGTCATATCTTCTCAGTATTTAGGAAGGCATGGTCACGCTCACAAGGAAGAAGATGAGTCATCATATATACATGGTATCCCTCTTCAAATATGGATTGATAAGGCTTGTGGTTATTCTTCCAAGAAGTATTTTCGAGATGATAAGGCTTGTGGTTTCTCTTTTTAGTAGGATTTCCTCCCTCCCACCCATCTCCATGAGTTTCATTTCATGATTGATTGTATGTTTGTTTATGCTCATGATTTTTATGTGCTTAAATTATCTTTGGTTTATTACATGATTAAGCACGGGGGGAGATACCTTGATGAAATGATGAACAAGTGGTTACATTGATTGTACAACTTCACCTGACATTTTAGGACCTAACCTTCAGGGCCCTAATGCCCCAGGTAAGTAGGTAGGTCATCTTGCTTTCTTGCATTTTCATCTTGATTTCTCATGATAGTTTAGTTGCATTTCATTTCTGATTTTCATTTTTCTTAACTTGCATTGTTGATTTATATCTTTTGCTTTCATCATATTATATGAAAAAGTACAAAATTTTATTTTCTAGAATTAGTTTTCAATTTTGAAGTTTTGATTTTATTATATGAGAAAAGGGTGAGTAAACCACCCTAGATTTTACAGTTTGTTGTTTCAGCGTAGGAACATGTATAAATAGGAGATGTTGAGGTTCCCATGCACTCTACGACAAGTACATGTCCCCAAGTAGGAGCCAGATGTCATCCCCAATTTCTAGGGATAAATAAGGAGATGATGTCTCGAGGCCCTCAGGTTATAGACATGGAGTGCCAATGGATAGATTGACCCATGATGTCCACTTACACAGATGGAAACCCACTTCACCACCATGCTTCTTCATCTTATCATGGTGGAATCCACTACATCAGCCTATTTCTGGAAGACAACGAGTCTTTCTTCATGAGTTACAAGTCAGGTATTGTGGTAAGTGTCACTTTAATACTTGAGGCATTTGAATATGTTTCATTTAAAGTTGATTTTGATTATAGAACACATGCTTGGAAATTATACTCTTTGCCCTGTTTCACCTTGGTGGTTGACATTCTGCCCTAGTAAGTGGTCACCCTTGGGGATGATTTTTCTACTGGGAGGTCTCCTTGATGAGTCATCGCACCATTCCTGATCATACTTATCATTTTTCACACTTCATCCATTTTGTCTCCTTATCTTTTGGGATTTTTGGGTGTACTGACCCAAGAAGGTATTGTACCTCATTTCATGGGAAGAAGGGATGAAGTCTCAGAGGGAATGTAGCTGGAAAAAGATCAAAGACAAAAGTATAAACTTCTATATGCTCACCCAAACAGGTCTTGACAATAATGAAATGTCTCTCTTAAAATAATTGAAGACATGTAAAAGAAAATTCCACATATATAAATGTCCCACTTGTTGAGAGATCTACACAAGTGTGTTTACCCTTTGCTTTACCCACATGGCACTCTGTGTACCTTTGGATTCAAGTGACATTGTGGTAATTCCTTCAAGTCTTATGTTACCCATACGGAGTACCCAATTTTTCTGGACTACATTTAATTAATGGAAAATAGTGGGCTTGGAAAAAGGTTGCATTGAAAATGAAGGTGCAACACACCCTCTACAAAGGCACCCATAAATGAGACAATATGAACCTGTGTATGTCATGAACCCCATGCCAAAAATTATTTCCCCCATCCACTTCATCTTATTCACATGAATTAGAAAGGGTCCACCTGGGAAACACTCCTTGACTTGAGGAATGACTTACCCAATAGGTCACCTTGACAACCCTCCCATACCTAAACTTGGCAAGTTTCATATGGTCTTTGAGGACATGTTTAACTTGTTGAGGAAGTTTTGATGCACATGTTTAGATGGCTCTTGTATTAAATGTGATTTTACTTTCTATGATACATTTGACTTGAGACCCTTGGAGGGCGCACTCATTCATCTTTTTAGGACCTTGTTTCGTGGAAGTTTTGAAGGAACAAGCCTAGCTTGGGCCTTCTTAGGGGCATAAATCCCATGGATGGATGCCATGACCCAAACCTTATTAAAAGACATATGATGGATGTTAAATTTGTAGGTAAGGGAAGACACCTTGGAGGACCTCACCTATCCCTTACCATCCCAATGACTTTCCTTTGGAGGATAAAGCATTGCACTTTTGGGCTTGACGTCTTATTTGGGGCTAGGGTTTGATGATGGTGGTGATGCTTGATGAGGATTTGGCCTGATGGATTGGAGGAGAACACATGGCATGAGGGAACATGGAATTTGGAGGCCTAGTGCTCTCTTCGACAACCCAACGACTTCCTTAAAGTTCCAAATGTCACCCTTTTAGGGTATAACGTCATGTTTCTAGGGTTTCTTTATGTGTAAAATCAAATTATGAATTTTAAAGGGGAAATTAAAGGGGATCGGCCTCCTTAATTGTGTTTTACCCTAATGATATGTGGAAAAACTTCATTTTTATTCCTTGTATAAATAAAGGCTTGCATCATTTCATTTTTATCATAGCTCTCTCATTAGAGAAGACATACTTGGCTTAAATTTTCGCCCTCTTTGGGAATTTTGGACTATCTCTCTCTTGTGCAACATTTTGGATGATTTTCTTGGTATGTTTTGGAGATAAGGTGGTGTGCACCTCTTGGAGGCTTTTTCTCTTGCATGTTGCTGGAAATTGCTTGGTAAACTATGGTTTTGTTCTTGCTATCTTGTGGAATTGGTAAGGAAATTTATGCACTTGTTGGTATTTTCTTCTTGTTTCATGATATTATTGTCTATAACTATTGGAGGAGTATAAGAGCATACACCCTTCACCAAGCTTCATCTGATCTACTAGTTGATAAGTCAATTTTTGCAAGGTTGCTAGGAGGAGTAAAAGGGCTTACACCCTCCTGGATTGCTTATTGGCTAAATTTTTGACAGTTTACTTGCTATTTTTTATGGTTGAAATTTTCTGTTGTAGAAAATATTTTCTACAGCCACTTGGATGTCACTATAATCCTCTGAAAACATTATCTAACAGCCCTATTTTACCATCAAAGTTTATGCTTAAGTATTGGAACATTATTTACTTGTCTAGTGCTTCATTGTCCAATAATTCTTTCGTACTTTGGATGGTTATTTTTGTAGTTAACAACATCTTTCCTTGCTGATATATATTCATGTTTACTGCTGCAATTTATGACAGTGAGCTTCACTTTCTCATTCCTTTGATCTTTAGGCTTATATCTCGATTATTTTTCTTGTCTCGGGCAAGTGTAACACTTTGTTGGAGGTACTCAAGTCTTTGGAAACCATCCTCCATCCACAAGACTCATTTACAAGCCCCAATCCTTCTTCCATCATTGATATAAGAGGTTCCTCTCATCATCTCCCCACCCTCTATCTCAATCCCCCTAGGGTAATTGAGATTCCCCGCTTGAGGTGATCACATCATCTATAAAGTGAGGGGACTACATATGGGTAGGTATTCCCATATTTGTATCACCTTTGTGGATTGGTTCAGGCTTTGCCCAACCTACAATATGTGCGATAACACTACCACAACTAAGTATGGGTTATTATCCACCATTTAGAATGTGATAAATAAACATCTTTAACTCAAACAATTCCATCTCAACCATAAGAGATGATGTCATCCTCTAAAATGTGGTTGGTTCTTTTAAAGTTGATTTTGATAGTACATTTTTTACCTCAAAATTCCCTTAATGTACAATTTCCACATCACAGGGAAGAGACCACAATAACACCAATAAAGTTGCAGAAGGACTAGAAAAAACCAAACAGTTGGATGCCATGAAAGATATATAATAGTTGGATGTTATGAAAGAAACAATTGAAGACACACAATTGACAAGAAAGGGAAAAAAGGGTACCATCCATTTGTTTGGTAATCCATGTCACTATAAACCCTTTTGGAAATATAGACCCTCTTATGCCACATTAAGAAAAACTAATAAAAGTCTTAGAAAGGTGAATAAGAAATTTATTTTGAAATTGGTCATTTCCCAAGTTAAAATTAGATGTTGTATAGCTAGGGAAACTTTATAAACCATGGCCCAAGTTGTCGAAGAAAAATGTGCAGAACAACCACCTTTTGCTTCACATGAAACTAGTGTTGAGGAAAAAGATATAGGGTTTGAAGATATGATTACTAACATTTACCAAAGCCAAGATAACACTACTACCAATCCAATAGATCCTAATTTTATTGAACACAAATTCAAAATATTTGCAGTGGAAGTAGGAATACAGACTGAGACAGAGGTAGCAAAAGTAGGAACTTAGTCAGAGACAGAGGTAGTAAAAGTTGGAGTGCAGGAAAAGGAAGAGAATGAAACAAACTCCTTTGAAATTATTTCATACAAAGAAGAAATGATCAAATGGACATTAGTGGCCGAATATTTTGTCCTAGGGGTGGTTTCATTAAAATAACATCAACAAACAATCAACAACATGATGAAATGATGCATTGATTTCTATGTGGCAGTGAGAGAGAAATGACATCCTTTATCGTAGAAACAAAAAAAAAGCCCAATAAAATCTAGAATTGGTACATAAATTGAAGTAAGAAAAGAACCAATTGTATAATTTGGTTGATGCAGACTTGGCCTATAGATTCCCCTCTCTAATTTATGTTGTTTTCTAGAAAGATTAATGGTTATCATTTCATATGAGATTATGGCTTCGGGTAGGTTCTATAATATAGTGACTCCTAGACATTTTTTGAAAGAATATTCTAATTTTAGTGAAGAATACCATAATCTAATGTGTGATCTTTATCAACATGATTTTCTCCTAAGTAATCATAAAAATTGGAATCCCAATCCCTTTGTACAAGATGTTTAACTAAGGGATTTCACTTAATTTATGAGACATCAAATGCAATGGAGAAATTCTCTATCCCATATAAATTATGAGGAAGCACGTGCTAACCTATAGGTGCGGGGAGAGAATTTTATCCACCAAGGGTACTCTTGGAACATAGAAATGTACTCAAACAAATTTGTTTTATTCTAAACCTCTAACGGACTTAGAGAGTTGTTCTCTCTAAATGTACAGACAACATAAATCACATGAGGTTGTATGCCTTGTTGGACTCCCATCGAAGATGGGATTGTTTGAATGAATATCAAAAGAAAAGAGAACCTTTGGGCTATCCTAACTTTAGCATATCCTTAAACTGAAGTGAAATATATATAAACTGCTTAAAACATTATAGGACTCAATGGATTGGTCTACAATTTCATTTTCCACTCATTTGGTATCCTTCACCAAAGTACTAGTATTGTTTTTCTTGGGAGCCACAAGAAAAAGAAGAATATTTTGGGAGAACATTGTCAAGAAATATGGTTACTATGATATGGAAGAAGTGGGTCATACCCCCTACAGTTGGAGTAATATCCATTAGAAGTATCCTTATCATGTTTAGTCTTATTTTGATTATGATAATTAGGTTGCTTGAAGACATGCAACAACTTCAACAAGGGGGAAATGATGGGCTCTATTTTTACCATCATTTGATCACCCATTTTCTGGTATATTTATCCTATTTTTTAATTCTTCATACCTTATTGCCACCATTTTTTATACTTAAATCTAGGGTCAAGGTCTAAGGTAATATTCATCATGAATTCTCAGTTTTCATTTTATTTTCTAATTGAACTTTAGAGAAATGATATCATGTCTTGTGTTTGTCTTTTGAATAATGAGTTAGTTGGAAGATGTTACAAATCCTTCTCCTAGAGATCCACACACTACAAGTATTGATCCAGAATCGGATCCAGGAGCTTGATGGGGCTCATAAAGGCCTAAAAATAAAAGTTCTCAGAATGGATTCAAAATAGATGTTTGCATAGGCCTCATCGATGCAACTTGAATGGGCTCAAACGGACGTCTTATTCTCAATTTATGGCATCAGTTCGTTTTGCCAAACATGCAAAAAAAATGTTGATTATACAGTCCGTACAGTGCCACATGGAAGCTAATTATACAGGTCATACGGCCATACAGATGACGTGGCAAGCACAATTGGAAACTTCTGGAGGTGACATGTGGTAGGATGATTGGGTGTACGGATGCTAGCATGGATGGAAAGGTGGACCAATCTAGG
>SNQJ01S0044528.1:0-15541 GCA_010110895.2 Picea sitchensis | reverse complement strand
TCCAAATAGGAAAATAACAATGTTGATTGTACAGTCCGTATAGTGCCATGTGGCAGTTGATTGTACAGGTCGTACGGTCGTACAACTAACGTGCCAGGCACAGTTGGTAGCTTCTGGAGGTAACACATGGCAAGCTTACTGGGCATATGGACGCTGATGTGGATGGACAGGTGGACCAATCTAGAGGTGACACGTGTCACCACTATAAGGGTGACACATGGCACATCCATACAGATGATGTGGCATGCTCATACGGTGACAAGTGGTAGGGTATGGTATGCTAACAGGGTAGGTACAGGTGGAAGACAGTTGGTTGCTTGACACGTGGCAGATTAGTGGAAAATAGTGTGGTGCCACGTGGGCTTGCACGTGGCACCCAGGTATTGGTTGTGTTGGCCTTTACAAAATTGTGTTGGTTCACCCCCAGGAATCGAACACGAGACCTCTCTTCGACTAGACATTTATGGTGAGGTATCGAGTGTCTCAAACATAGTTTTTATGCAAAATTTACACCCTCGGGAAGTTGACGTATCAACTACCCCCATCAGGGCCCACAGACCTTTTGGTGTTTCATCTCCCGAGGTTAGGGTTTTCGATGTTTAGGGTTTTCTCATTTCTATTTTATGTTAAAAATGCCTTTGGATCCTCATTGCAATCATCTTCTTTTGAATGAGAGTAGTTGGAACATCTCTTCTCAGATATAAGCTACCACCATTCTAGCTAGCTTGTGTGCTTTTGCATTTTAAAGTCTTGTGTATTTCAGACAATCATTAATAGAATCTTAGCTTTATTATATTATTGTGTTCCTTTCTATATCTCTGTGTATTTCTTTTTTATATCTCCATTATATTTATGCCTTCATATCACTCCCAAGATAATATGGATCAATGGTATCAAATCAATCTACTCCTTGTTGTTATTAGTGCATGTCCCTGACGAGGTCAGGGTATATAGAATTGGGTCTCAAGCTTGTTTCTCTTGAGTACAACCGCTCTTGCATGCCCAAGAAACCTCCCATGGTGGAAGAAAAGAGGGACGATGGGACATGAGATCCTTTCAAATTTTTGCTCGAGGAACCCCTCGTGTGACAGAGGAACAAGATGATGGATAATTTCACCCATATCCTTTGATGACTGTCGACAACAATGTAGGCACCTTCAACCAGCAGTCACTTCAGAGGTGCGATGCCCTTCAAGTTAAAATTTAACTTTGATATTCCTTTATTTGAATTCCAAATAGACATCGATGCTTTGGAAAAATGGTTAAATCTGATAGAGGATTATTTCTCTATCCACAATTTTTCCAACAGTGAAAAGATCACCTTCATGCTCCTTAAGGTCCTTCACCATGTCAGAGATTGGTGGGAGACTTACTTTGAGAAACAAGTTCAGGATGAGTTTTTAATTTTTGGGCCAGGACTCACTTGGGAGGATTTTGGTGATGCCCTCGAGGAAAAATATTACCCTGTTGGAAGTTATGATGACCAGTACACGAGATGGACCACACTACACCAAGAGAGGGTTCAAATAGTTTCAGAGTTCACAAATACTTTCCATAGCTTGCGCTCTAAGTTGGGTATCAAATACTCCAAGCGACATCTAGTCCTAAAATACCATGGGTCTCTGCATAGGTACATCCAAACTGAAATGTATTTTTTGGACCTCTCGTCATTGGGAGTCGCTTATCAATATGTTGTCGAAATCAAGAAAAAATTTAAGCAACAGAACAAGCAGTAATTTGGTTATGCAAATCCACAACAGCCAAAGTATGGTAAGGGTGGCCCTAAATCTCAGGCCAAAGGACAGAGCAAGGATGGTCAACCCCAGGATAGCTATCCCAAGCCACCAACAAAGAAGGGTAATGGGAAGTCGAAGAAGGACACTAGAAAGTGATGATAATTCCACAAAATCCCTTGGCACAATACCGATGAATGTCGCTCCAAACAATCATTGATGGCTGAGATAAAATCCTTAGGGTTATATGTTGACTCGAAATCTGATTCAGATACAGAAAAGGGAATATGGGTCATTGATGCAGAACCCATTGTCACCATCTCTACCACAAAATTCCATCCAAAGGAACTGAAGGAGCCTGAAGAAGGGGAGCTCCTTTTCCACTCACATATGTGGGTGAAGGGAACCCCACTCCATTTCATTGTTAACAGTGGTAGCCAAAAGAACCTAATCTCAGCAGAGGTTGTCAATAGGTTGAACCTGACAATGACGCTACATCCTCATCCATACACCATCAGTTGTCTTAGCCAGGGATGGGACATCCACTTCAGCCAGCAATGTCACCTACACTACGAAATCAAACACTTCAAAGATGAGGTATTGTGTGATGTTACCCCCCTTGAATTATGTGATGTTTTTCTAGGATAACCATATATGTGGAATCATCATGTTGTTTGTGAATCTATGCCTCGTAGTGTCATTATTAATTTAGGAGATAAACTCTGTAGGGTACCAGATGTAGTCCCAAATAGCGCAGTCTCTTTGATATCCATGAAGGAGTGCGGAAAGGCGGTCTCTTAGACCAGGATATTTTTCCTTTGTATAGTTCAATCGAAAGGTGAACAGAAGGTCATTGCAACCGCCAAAACCTATGCATGGGATCTCTCTACCTCGCTGTAACAAGTGGAAAAAATGGTAGAGGAGTACAAAGACATATTTGCCTCACCTAATAGGGTGCATATGCACTATCAGGTAAATCACTCAATTGATCTGACACCCAGTGCTCCTCTTCCAAACGACCCTATAAACAGGCATTCTGTTAAGGAGAATGAAGAAATCAAATTCTAAATCCAAGAGCTAATTTTGAAGGGCCACATCAAACCAAGCTCCTCACCTTGTGGGAGCCCAAATATTATGGTACAAAATAAGGATGGGACAAGGTGACTTTGTATTGATTATAGATCCCTAAACAAGATCACTATCAAAAACCAGTACCCAATTCCCTGGATTGATGATCTTCTCAATCAGCTCAAGGGAGATGAGTTTTTTAGTAAGATTGATCTGAAGTAAAGCAACCACCAGGTGTCGATTGAGTAAATTGATGTGTGGAAGACATCCTTCAAGTATAAAGAAGGACCCTTTGAGTGGTTGGTCATTCCTTTCATATTGAATAATTCCTCGGCCACATTCATGTGGATGATGGATGATATATTATATCCATTCACAAACTCCTTTTTGGTTGTATATTTGGATGATATCCTCATCATCAGTAAAACTTGGGAGGAACATTTGGAGCATATTTAGTAGGTCTTGGGCGCCCTGGGAGAACAAAATTTATATGCCAATTTGGAGAAGTGTTCCTTCGGCATGCAAAGAATCCAATATTTGGGATACATCGTGGATGAGTAGGGTGTACATTTGGATCCATCCAAGATCCAATTCATCCATGATTGGTCGGCCTTGAAGACAATTACCAAGCTCTGCAACTTCTTGGACCTTTCCAACTTCTGCCAATGATTTGTGTTGGGGTTCTCTAATATTGCTTGGACCCTAATCCAGGTGACCAAGGGTAGCACGAAGGCCAAGTTTGTGTGGTCCACGCCCCAACAGAAATAATTCTAGGATTTTAAATTATGCCTCTACTCAACACTAGTCCTCATTCTACCAGACCTGTAACAGCTATTTGAGATTGAGACAGATGCTTCAGATTATGTTATCGATGCAGTCCTCACTCAACATGGGCATATGATATCCTATCACAGTGAAACTCTATATGATGTTTTTCAAATATACCCCACCTATGACAAAGATATGTACTCCATTGTTCAAGCATGTTGACAGTGGAAATACATTCTAGGGAAGGAGACAATCATCCAAATTGATCAGGGGCCTTTGTAATTCATGTAGACACAAGGTAAGTTACAGAATGACCATCATCAAAATTGGTCCATGTACCTGCAAAAATTCCACTTGAATATCAAGTAAAATAAGGGTAGCACCAACCATGTCACGGATTGCCTCAATCAACCACCGATGGCAACACTAACCACAGTTCTTAACTCCTGTGGACATGAGACATGTGGATGGAAACAAGTATAAAATAATGAATTTGTATTTTCTACTACCTATCAGACATTAAGCGTAGAAAAATAGTTCCCAATTTTCATCTTGGTTATAGATCTAAATTCCATCGACAACAGTAAGGGGTTCTCCCCAGTAAGAAGTCCCAATTATACCTCTCACCATTTGGAATAGCGAACCCATCCGGATTCTATCCCCACAGCCATTGTTGGTGTTGGATTTACCAATTGCAACCCGGTCCACCGATGAGGGTGAGTGATGGATGGTTATGCAAATGAAATATGTAGATGAAGACTATGTAAATGCAAGAATATAATCTAATTCTAATCTACCCTATCCTAGATAAGAGTGAACTATAGTAATAGAATGAGTTGTAATGAGAATAAACTATGCATAAACCCCAATTAGATAACTATCATGAAGGTGCACATTTAGAAACACATGCATACAAGTTTATAACCAGAATAGTCTAAGTCATGTATTTGTATACATTCATAACTCATTCACTCAGGACATATAATATAAGAAAGAGTAACAAAACTACAAGAAGACATATATTGTGTCAGAATGGTCCATAAAAAAACATGTTCTTACAACCCATGTGAATAGAAAAATTTCTTCTTGAAATAGTTCACAAAAAAACGACACATGTGATTCCTTGTCTTTATCAAAAGTTGGCCCTCAGGGCTTCTCTGTATAAACAATTTCAGCAATAGTAAATGAAAACTCTAAGGACAACTCTCCAATTTTAGTTGACATTGTATTCCCAAAGTAGTTCATAAGTGTACAATGTTTGAAGAGCCAAAAGCCCCTTTATTTGGGTATAATTTTAGTATTTGTTGGGGAACAATAAGACTCTTGGCCTTCAACATCCCTCTATGACCTTTTGCCTTCCAATGCTTGTTTTTTTCCCTTTGTATTGATGAGTAACAAAGATAGCGGTTACACTTTGAATTTGTCTACTAGTGTTGACGGGCCATCATGGATTTTGGCCATATGTTCCTTGTGCATAATGAAGACTGGCATGGGCATGGGAACATCTTTGTTATCCAAATGTAAAAATCAGTCATCATGTAGGTCATATCTCGCCTTAATCTATTTGTGTTGGATCTCCATTTTTTCTCCTTTATCACTTCTACATATGTCATTATTTCTCCTTCCTCTTCCTTAATTGTAGATTGCATCGTGAGAATGATGAGCGCAACCCTCCTCTGCTCGGTACCTAGCACCATTAAACATACCATAGATGAGAGTAACTCCAAATAAAATATCAAAACTACTCATTATAACACATATAACTGAGGCATTAAATAATTGAAGTATCATGTATAAACTTCCCTGAGTTTGATTCATGGTTCCTGAGCTCGGGGTTGAGGTGTGGTGTTCTTCAAGGTTGTCAACAAGGTGTAAGATATTAATCCAAAAATAAGTATAACATAGGTTAGTAATTTCTCAATTCATATAACTATTAAGTTTTATATATTGAATATATATTTCCAACAGTATAAAGAACGCGCAAAATGGACACCCGAGTCAAAAGTTATGGTCGTTTTACGAAAGCAATTTTTTAATGTTTCGGAGGAGTTAATACTAACTCCTCTGATTTGTCATCAGAGAAGTTAGTACTAACTCTTCCAACCTACCATCAAAGGAGTTAGTACTAACTCCTCCCACTTGCTATTGAAGGAGTTATTACTAACTCCTCTGACTTTCCATCAAAGGAGTTTGAACTAACTCCTTCAATATGTATTGAAGGAGTTTGAACTAACTTCTTTGATATGTATTGGAGGAATTTGAACTAACTTCTCTCATATGTATCAGAGGATTTTGAATTAACTTCTCCAATGTGTGTCAGAGCAATTGATGGTAAATCCTCTGAAATTTCAGAGGAGTTGAAGGGAACTCTTTTGAATCACTTTAGAGGAGTTGAAGAGAACTTCTCCTTCCTGGGAAAGAAAAATTGGAAAAAATTTCAAGTGTCCTACTGGAAAGAAACAATGAGATCTTGAGTTTGAAAGCCCATAACTTCCTCATACGATGCCCGATTAAGGTGTTGTCTTTTGTAACGCAGAGAGCACAAAGAGATGCTTCTATCAAAATAATTGAATATTTTGTTCAATCATTTGAGTGGATCCATGTTTAATTATGGCCATAGTTAGCGAGGCTTGCTTGGTGGGAAATCTTTTGCGATCATTTTGACACTTTCGGACCTCGGATTTTGATTTTGTCAATTGTGTTGGAATCTTCACCCTGAAATCCATACAAATAGCTTGTTAAAGGAGTGACAAATCCACTTTGTCTAGTACCCAAAATTGTGAGCAACGACATTTTTAAATGAAATTTTGTACCATTTCCTTGCTATTGCTTCAACAGAATTTGATTCCATAAGTTTCTATGTCATCTATGTTATATAGGCTCTTCATTTATCCATTGACGTTGAGGTGATGTGTCAATAACATAGAATTATAAACAACCAATTGACATCCATTGCGCTTAGTATGTCTAAGAGATGAAAGGACCAAACTTCTTTCAAAGTGCATTTTAGAACCAACGCAAGACCAACAAGTCTTGTGATTAACCCATATGATGTTAGGTGAGGCTTCCACAATGAATATTTATTCATAACGTCAAGAAACACAAATCAAACAAGATAGTACCATGTGAGTGAAAAACTCCATTAGGGATCACTACAAACTTGATTACGATTGTGATCTGAAGAGAATCATGGAGATAGGCAATTATTGACCAACTATCTCGATAGGCGTGGAGAGGTTAGTCATTGGAAATGTAAACAGATTTTCTGATGAGCGCAACAAGAAGGGATCCGAGCTGAGAGGGGGACGAGATAAGCCTCAAGGAAAAAATGGGCCACGCTGAGCTACTCAGTGTTGGTGAGAGGGGGAATATTATCTTTGATGCACTCGACAATGGCGAGGGGTTGATATCTTTATGCTGATGCATTTGCAACAGGAGAGGGAAACTTGTCAACAAGAATAGCATCGGGTATGAAGAGGCGAACCTTGTCGATATGTAGTGCAACGAATCAATAGAGAGGGACATTGTTGAAATGTGATGCAACGACGCAAGTGGAAGGGATTCATCTTGATCCAGGAGCATCATTGGCAAGAAAGCGAAGCAGGACCACTCAGTGCATGGGAATATTTCTGGAATCTCAACGCTGGCAGTCTCAGAGAATATTTTGAGGCAGGTCTGAACTTAGCGATTTTGAAGCACGCCTGAACAATTATGAGCGAAGTGGGAGTTTCCACTCCTACTCTGGAATATGACTGATCTAAGATAGTCGTTAGGTTAGGTTTTTGGAGTAGACAAGTAGTCGGGGGAGACCCTAAGAACCCTCTGAGATAAATAGAGGTTTTGTACGCCCAAATGAAGCTAGATGCAAGTTAGTAGGATATTTCTGAGTTTTCAGTTTTTGTTTTGATTATAGTTGTAGCCATTTTCACTTTTGAATATAATAGAGGAAAATTGACCCAATGCATGGTTTGGAGATTGCTTGCAATTCCCTGTTATTGTGTTTTCATGAATGAATGAATGAATTTTGTTATGAGTAGATGAAACTGTGAAGGTTAGGATAGTTTCAATTGTTTCTCTTATGTCGAGTGGTGCAAGGTGTGCACACAGAATGCAAGGAGTGTGTTGTCGGGATCTGTTTCGGTTCTGAAGCTTAGAAGATATAGCATGAAACTTCCCTTTGCAAGGATTACAAAGAGACTGGTGCAAGGCGTGCACAGTCATCTGGAAGAATTCAAACCTTGCATAAAGATCTGGTCCAAAGAGTGCACAGATCCGAGATTTGACTAAGTGTCGAAGGGACTTTGTAAGAAGTCAAAGAACCAGAAAAGGAGAATGCCAGGAGGGAGAGAGGAACTTCTCTTCGAGAAATCCTTCAGATCTGAGTTATTGAAATCCTTGTAACACAAGGAGTGCACAGTAAGTCGAAGTCTTCACAAGACCAAGCTCATGAGGAATAACACTTTTCATAAGTGTTAACGAGATCCAAGAGTCGGACTCGTCAGAGGATCAAAGGTTCAAAACCTTTGAACACTTAGAAAGTTCTCTAAGTCAGAGAAATCAGAAGCTCAGGAGGACAAGCGATGTCATTCATTGGATCACAGCACAAGAACCAACAACCGTTTGATTCAAGACAAGGTACATGAGCCTTAATGATTCGTATACACAAGGAAGAGAACCCACCAAATTTGAGACTTGAAACTTCTGAAGTCCGGAGTTCCAGATTTCTGAAGTAAAATCTTCGTCGTTCGATCATCTAAAGCAGACTGAGCCGTCAGATCATCCGAGGTGAATGTCTGGCATTGGATCACCAAGGAGAATCTGATTCATCAGATATTGTGAGCTCAGGATGAATCAAGTTTGAAACTTGAGATTCCTGAAGCGCGGAGTGTCGAAGAGCTGAGAGTCGTCGATCTGTCAGAGGACACTTGTCAGCAGATAGCGAGCTCTCTGAAATTTTTCATGGCACTTTTGATTTGAGAACTAAGGTTACTGAACCCCGAAGGCCCGAAGACCCTAAGTGAATCTGGAGCATCGGATCTGGAGGAGACGTGGCATAGATCTGATAACTCCGGGTAAATCCCCGAAGCAATATATAGATGTCAGATTCAGGGTAGACGTGGTGTGAATCTGTGTACTCCGAGTAAACACCTGAAGTAATCCTCAGTCATTGATCCAGGGGAACACAAGTCAGTTGATCACAGACTTCGGATTAAATCCTTGGCGTGAGGGTGAAGTTTGAGATTTGAAATCTCTGAAGTCCGAAACCCGATGGAGATCTCGACCACTGGTTGAGAGGAGGGTCTCAAACTATTGATTCAAGTTGAAGAGTCAACCACTTGAATTGAAGGCAGGGTCATTGATATTGAGGACATGTGTTCATAGATTGTCCATTCCGGAAGACTAGAGTATAGAAGAAGGCGAGGTTTGAGACTTCAAAACCCTGAAGTCTAGAGAATCACATAGATCACAGTCGTTGATTGAAGGGGACAAGTGTTAGCAGATATTCTGCTCCGGAATATTTTTCTGTAAAGGAAACCAAGGTTTGAGATTCGAAAGTTATGAAGTCTGGAATTCCAAATCGATCACAGTCGTCGATCGGAGAAAGGGAGATCTGAACCATTGATTATGAGGAATAGATCTCGGTCATCCATTCGAAAGAACCGTCAAGATCGTGAGATCGACGGTCGTCTCGCATTACGGGGACAGGAGTTGCACGGACTTTAAGAAGTTGAGAGCGAGCCAAAATACATACCATGGTTTCGGCAGGAGGACACATTGAGGCTCGAGAAGAATTGTGGGCCCAAAAGTAGTTTGACTTCAAACCGCTTATGGTCGCACCTGCAATCGCGTGGTCATCGTCCAAGGTCACGTCGGAGGAGGGGCCAAGAGAAAAGGCGCTAACGCCCGATACTCTGAGATTTTTGCAGAGCGCGAAAGGGAAGGTCACAGATGTCGTGAAGCCTCTGTAGGAAGTTGAGAGGGCATGTTTCTAATAAGGGATGAGACCAGCAATGTTTCAGAGAGTCGTTTGACTCCTGACTAAAAGATCCTGACAGGGAGTTCGCGCAGCCCTTAGGAGAGAAGGGGGTCTACACCAAGTGGTATCAAAGATGAAGTTTTGTTTGCAGACAGAAGGTAAAGGAGAGGAGACATAATAACTCAAAGTTGTACTCTATGTGTGACAGATAGCCAACACAATGCCACTGAGGAGACGAGTGGAACCACCTTTATCCAATTGAGTTGTAGAAAGGGAGATGTGAGAACTTCGTGCAAGATTAGAGGTGATGGAGGGAGTGCAGAGGAGAGCACTTGATGCTGGAGACATTAGTGATGCTGAGAGCGAAGAAGCAGAAGCTGAAGAAGCTATAGGAGAGGATGTTTCCTAAGAACACTTTCTAAGAGTAGTTGCTATATTGGGAGGCAGAGCCAAAATAGAGGAAGAGCTGCTAGATTGGGTGAGATCCATGGAAAAACATTTCAACTATGAAGAGGTTGATGAAGAGAAAAAGGTGAAACAGACTGTCACCAGGATAAAATGACATGTAGGACTGTGGTGGGATGAACTGAAGACTGAGAGGATAAGAAAAGGCAAACAGAAGATAAAGAATTGGGACAGAATGGTAGCCAAGTTGAAGGCTAAATTCATGCCCAAATATTATCAAATCAATCTGTTCAGGAAGATGAAAAACCTAAGACAGAAGGGGATGGCAGTTAAGAAGTAAACAAAGGAGTTCTACAGGATGAACATCAAAACTGGACAAAGGGAGAGAGATGCAGAAAAAGTTGCTAGATATATGAATGGCTTGAGATATGAAATCTAGGATGTGATCAGCATGATGTCAGTAAGGACAGTGGAGGATGTTTATCATATTGCACTGAAGGTAGAGGAGAAGTTGGCCAGAAAACAAATCCAGTGAGGAAGAGGCAAAAGCCTTGCCCCAAACAAAAGAAAGGGAGTTACCCATGACAAGGCACATAATTCTAAGGATGAGGCTGAGAAACCACACAGTCACTCAAAAAGAGGAGGAAGTTCCCGAGGAAGACAGGGTGGTGGAAGAAGTTCTTCTAGAGGAAGAGGAAGAAGAGGAGGAGGAGAAGTAAGATGATATATCTGTGGAAAGATAGGGCACATGTCTTGGGAATGTCCGGAGAAAAATAAAGAAGGAGGAGGTGAATCTCACATTTCAGAAGCACGTAGAGGGAATGTTGAAGTAGAAGGAGCAGAGGATGGAAGATCCCTGATGTTGAGGAAGGTCCTCTTAAAACCAGAGGCAGAAGTTGAAAATCCAGTGCAGAGGAATAGTCTCTTCAGGACAACTTGCAAGACTAAAGACAGAGTATGCAAGGTGATAATTGACCGTGGGAGCATTGACAACTTAGTATCCACAGAGATGGTGGAGAAATTGGAGCTAGAGACAACTGCATATCTGAAGCCATACAAAGTCTCACGGTTGCAGAAAGGACACCAGGTAATGGTTACTAAACAATGCTTGGTTGAATTTAAGATAGGAGGATATAGAGATGAAATCCTATGTGATGTAATTCTCATGGATGTATGCCATATTTTGTTGGGAAGACCATGGCAATTTGACAGGAATGTCATTCACGATGGGAGTAAGAATACATACACCTTGGAGAAGAATGGTAGAACACACATGTTGCTACCAATAAAGGAGAAGAGAGTAAAAGAGGAAGCCAACACAAGCATACTTCTCATGAGCAGGAAGGAACTCCTGAAAGAAGTCAAGAAAGAATAGGAGATGCAATTTGTTATGGTGAGGAAACCTAGAGTTATCCTTACAAGTACTTCAATGGATGATTTGCCTAAAGAAGTTAAGGAATTGTTGTATAATTTTGCTGACATAGTGGTGGATGAGCTACCTAACTCATTGCCACCCATCAGAAGTATCATCCACCATATTGACTTGATACCAGGAGAAAGTCTACCGAACAAAGAAGCATACAGATTGACACCTCGAGAGAATGAGGAAGTGAAGAACCAAGTCTAGGAATTGTTAGACAAGGGTTTGGTCAGAGAGAGCTTGAGTCCATGCGCAATGCCAACTATGTTGAGTCCAAAGAAGGATGGGGGATGGAGAATGTGTACAGACTCAAGAGCCATTAACAAGATCACCATCAGGTATAGATTTCTTTTACCAAGAATGGATGATTTAATGGACTATTTAAGTGGAGCCAAATTCTTTTCTAAAATAGATTTGAAAAGTGGATATCACCAGATTAGAATGAGATAAGGTGATGAGTGGAAGATATCCTTTAAGACAAATGAAGGTTTGTATGAGTGGCTTGTTATGCCATTTGGCTTAAAAAATATTTGAGGCACCTGACACTAGTGATGAGGAGACTACATCAGGAGAAGTTGTTGATAAATATGAAGAAGTCCTCTTTTATGAAGACATAACTCAATTACTTGGGTTTTTTTTATCTCTTCAAATGAACTGAAGATGGATCCAAAGAAGGTGAAAGCAATCAAAGAATGGTCATCACCGAAGAGTATGTTTCAGGTAAGGATCTTCCATGGACTAGCAAGTTTCTATAGGAATTTCATCAGAGACTTCAGTGGAATTTGTGCACCAATGATGGATACAGTGAAGAAGAAGCACAAGTCTTTTAAATGGATAGAGGATGTTGAGAGGAGCTTCAATATACTAAAGGAGAAAATAACAAAACGACCAATTATGGTCTTGCTGAATTTTGAAAAGACATTTAGGTGAGATGTGATGCAAGTGAAGTTGCAATTGCAGTAGTTTTGAGCCAGGATAATAGACCTGTTCCCTATTTCAGTGAGAAGTTGAATGAGACCAAGAGAAAATACTCCACGTATGATAAGGAGTTTTATGCCATAATTCAAGCCTTGAACAAGTGGAGACACTACCTTGTCCCATAGGAATTTGTCTTGTATATCGATAACTAGGCTTTACAATTCATAACTAGACAAGAAAAATTGAATCAGAGGCATGCAAAATGGGTCAAGTTTATGCAGAATTTTACTTTTGTCATAAAACATATTGTTGGGAATGCTAACAAGGTTGTTGATGCATTAAGCAGGAGATGCTTGATTCTATAGGAATTTCAGGTGAAGACCTTGGGTTTTGAACACCTTAAGGACATGTATTGTGATGATACAGATTTCAAGGAAGCATATGAAGCATGTACAAATATTGTGCTGAGAGACAGAAGCCAGTGGACAGAGTATATGATTCAAGAGGGATTGTTTTTCAAGGGAAATCAGTTGTGCATACCAAAATGCTCAATGAGGGATAACCTTTTCAAGGAAAATCATAGTAGAGGATTGGCTGGACATTTCGGCCATGATAAAACATTTTCACAGTTGAGAAGTTCATACTATTTTCCAGGTATGAGAACAGAAGTGATAAAGTTTGTGAACAGATGTAGAATCTGTCAACATGCAAAAGGAAAAATATAGAACATTGGATTGTATCAACCATTGCCAATACCAGAGAGGCCTTGGGATGCAATAAGCATGGATTTTGTGTTGGGACTTCCAAAAATGCAAAAAGGATTTTATTCCATATTTGTGGTGGTGGATAGATTTTCAAAGATGCACACTTTATCCCATACCATAATACCAATGATGCAACACATGTTGAAAATTTGTTTTTCAAGGAAGTTGTGAGACTTCACGGCCTACCCAGAAGCATTGTCTCGGACAGAGACACAAAATTTGTTGGTCACTTTTGGAGAACACTATGGAAGAATTTGGGGAAAGATTTTTCCTTCAGCTCAGCTTATCATCCTCATACATATGGACAGACTGAGGTGGTAAACAGAACTTTGGGAAACTTATTAAGGAGTCTGGTTACTGCGCACCATAATCAGTGGGATCAGATTCTACCACAAGTAGAATTTGCATACAATGACTCACCAAACCGGAGCACTGAAAAGAGCCCATTCCAAATATTGTATGGAATGCAAGCCAGGGGAGTATCTGAGTTGAGAGGCTTGGAACATAGTGAGATCAGGAGTGTTGGAGCAGAAGATTTTGTTGCATAAATGCAGAAGCTCCATAGCTAGATCAGAGGGCAGTTACAGAGTTCTAAATAGGAGTACAAGCATAGAGCCGATCAACATTACAGAGACATTAAATTTGAAGTAGGAGATCAGGTTCTGGCACATCTCAGGAAAGAAATTTACCCTAGGGGAGCATATAACAAGTTAAAAATGAAGATAGGACCATGTAAGATCTTGAGGAAGTTTGATGCAAATGCCTATGAGATTGAGCTACCAAATGATGTGGGCATATTGCCCATATTCAAAGTTTTGGACCTGTATCTTTACAGGAAAGATGACACAGAGGGATCAGAATATAAAGAGGAGGTCCAGTGGGAGAAACAAATGCGTATAGCAGAAAAACCACAAATGGAGAAGATTGTTGATCGGAGGATTGGCAAGAAGACCAGAAGGAAGACCTATTTTGAATATCCGATCAAGTGGAAGGGACACCAAATAGAAGATGTCAATTGGGAAAATGAAGTTGCTATCCATAAGCATGGAAAGTCGGTGCAGGAGCTCATGGACAGGAGTCCATGAATTTTTGTTAAGGGTGTTATGATGTAGGACCATCATTGGCAAGCATGCGGAGCAGGACCACTCAGCGCATGGGAATATTTATGGAATCTCAATGCTGGCAGTCTTGGTGAATATTTTGAGGCACGTCTGAACTCAATGATTTTGAAGCATGCCTAAACTCAACGCCAGAACAATCTTTGAAGCACGCTTGAATGATTGCGAGCAAAGTGAGAGTTTCCACTCCTACTCTGGAATATGACTGATCTAAGATAGTCGTTAGGTTAGGTTTTTGAAGTAGACAAGTAACTAGGGGGAACCCTAAAAACCCTCTGAGATAAATAGAGGTTTTGTACGCCTAAATGAGGCTAGTTGCAAGTTAGTAGGATATTTCTGAGTTTTCAGTTTTTGTTTTGAATATAGTTGTAGCCATTTTCACTTTTGAATAAAATAGAGGAAAATTGACCCAATGCATGGTGTGGACATTGCTTGCAATTCCCTGTTATTTTTTTTTCATGAATGAATGAATGAATTTCGTTACGAGTAGATGGAACTGTGAAGGTTAGGATAGTTTCAATTATTTCTCTTCTATCGAGTGGTGCAAGGTCTACACAGAGAACGCAAGGAGTGTGTTTTCAGGATTTGTTTCGGTTCCGAAGATCAGAAGAGATAGCACGAAATTTCCCTTTGCAAGGAGTGAAAAGAGACTGGTGCAAGGCATGCATAGTAGTCCGCAAGAGTTCAAACCTTGCGTAAATATCTGGTGCAAGCAGTGCATAGATCCGAGATTCGACTAAGTATCGAAGGGACTTTGTAAGAAGTCAAAGAACTAGAAAAGGAGAATGCTAGGAGGGCGAGAGGAACTTCTCTTCGAGAAATCCTTCGGATCTGAGTTATCAAAATCTTTGAAACGCAAGGAGTGTGCGGGAAGTTGAAGTCTTCACAAGACCAAGGTCAGGAGGAATAACACTTTTCATAAGTGTTAACGAGATCCAAGAGTCGTACTCGTCGGAGGAGCAAAGGTTTGAAACCTTTGAATACTTAGAAAGTCTTCTAAGTCAGAAAAATCAAAAGCTTAGGAGGAGGAGCAACGTCGGTCATTGGATCACAGCGCAAGAACCAACAGTCGTCTGATTCAAGACAAGGTACGTGAGCCTTAATTCTTTGTATACATAGGGGAGAGAACCCACTCAAGTTGAAGAGTCAACCACTCAAAGTGAATGCAAGGTCATTGATCTTGAGGATAGGTGTTTTGCAAGATACCAGATATATAAAATATGCAGAACAGAAACGAAATGCTAGAAATAACAGAATAACAGTAAAATATCCAGCATAATCTTCACAATACACAGAAATGATATACGAAATAGCAACAGAAATAGCACTTTAACAGAAATAGCACTTGATTCAGATAGCAATGTTCACAG
>SNQJ01S0044527.1:60624-70994 GCA_010110895.2 Picea sitchensis | reverse complement strand
CAAAATCCATGGTGATCCCTTCAATCCAAACAAGGAACCTAGGAGAGCACCCAAGCATCACAAGTGGAGGATGGGACGACAACTCAAACATTGTATCAAGCCTACGGGAAGGAAGAAGAACAGTGGAGGTTGAAATCTCAAAGTCTTTTTAAAGGTTGGAGATAAGAATACAACCTTCTACCATAAGCAAGCACACACGAGGCAACTCCAAATCATGTATAAGAAACCACCATAGAGGAGGGGACAAAATTAACTTCATTTGAGGAAATCAAGGAGGTGGCATATTCTCACCTCAAACAACTCTACTTTGAGGACTCTCTATTGGATGAAGATGTTGTCCAATATCTTGTTATATGCATCACCTCCTTTGTCATAAAAGAGGTCAATCAACAACTAATGAAGAGATTAGATTATGACAAAATGCTCAAGGCAATCGGAGAGCTAGAATCAGATAAGGCCCCTGGGCTAGATGGATTCACAATACATTTTCACAGGGTATGATGGCACATATAAAGCATGACCTACACCAAATGTTGAACAGGTTACAAGTCAAAGACAAGTTGGGTGGGTGTAGAGCCTACACCCTACTTCTTGACAATACATAATAAACTCCATGGTGACATGAATTTAAAACAACAATAAGCAAGCATGATAACAATAATTGCTATGATATGTTTGCAATTTCATCACATAGGGATTTCGTCATTTATACACCACGACAATAAATTACTAATTCAAACCCCTGGTTTTCAAGCATGCTTAAAACAACAATAACTCACCAAAACACCAAAGTTTAATATATAGTAAATGCAACAATTCACTAAAGAATAACTGTAAAAACACATCAACTTGACTCAACTATATTGTGGATTTTGATCTTGATTTCCAAGCTCTGCTTGCCCAAACTTTAGGTTTATTCAATCTGTAGTGTAGCTAGGGGGAACAATATGGGGTACTCGGGGAGGTACCTGAGGGGAATAGTAGTAGATAAGTATTGTTATGAATAAATGCCACTTTTAATAAATAAGGCCTAGTGTGAATGCAATAAATGTAAGAGGACTTACTAGAAGGTTCCTTCTCTAGAATGTTCTTGGGTGGTTGATAACACTATATAAAGGGGTTCAAGCAATGTAACGAGGGAGTTGTGAAGTATTTTATGTGGAGTAGTTCATTAGGGGGTTGCCCCCTCAAAGAGGCAAGTGAATGTTGATTTAAAAGACCATTTTACGGTCTTCGGGTCAACCTCACAAGGATATGAACCCCCCTGCATTTTTAGAGAGGTGGTACTCCTATTGTTCTTATAATTCCAAGAAAATAAAATGAAACAAAACAAAGTCTGAGAAGGACTAGACTTAAATATTTACATTCACAACACTTGAGATTTTGGGACCAGGTGTTTTAAAAGAAACTCATTTGTACGATATTTACGATGTAAATAGATAAAATGCATACATAATATAAAGGAATGATATGTCCATCACAACATTCATCATAAATTTTAATAATACCACAAATAGAGAGAACAAGAAATGGACCGCAAATAAAATAGAGCTTAAAATTATCATTCCGTGAAGCACTAAAAAGATTATGATAGATAAAACATTTGGTAACTCAAGCTTCTGATCAAAGTCTTTGAGAATATAGTAATGTAATATCCCAAGTAGCTCTCTTGGAGTCTCAAAAATAATAATGAGTCTTTAAATACAAAGGTAAAAGTCTTTAAAGAAAGTAAAATGCATTCGCTCTTCAAAGAGGACTGGGATTGGCTCTCGCGAACCATAAAATGAAAAGACCTGGAAGATGAAAGAAGGACAACCAAGAATCATCCTAAATCCCACAGAATATTGAGAAGACAAAAGCAACATGACAAATGATTGTAGCAGAAATGTACAAAAGAAAAATTGAAAGGGTATAGTTTATGTTTGACTCATTGTGATGGAGAAATATCGTTGCCTTCACTTGATTGCAGCTGGCTCCTTTATAAGTACATGTTGTGGTTGAGGTGGCATAAAAACTTTAACTGTTTCTTGATTTTTTGGTTCAGTAATTTCGACTAATGCCTTTTTCAACCATTCCTTAATGTACTCTCTTAAAGGTTCCATGGTAATTTCATGTTTACTTTTAATCTCAAATAACTGACTTTCAAATTCCCTCAGATCTAGCTCTGATTGATGCAATGTGTCATCCATCTCATCATTTCTGTTGATATACAGAACTAACCATTTTTCAACTTCACCTTCAGAAAATTCTATGGTTTTGATAAATTTGTTAGCCCAAGCAACTTTTAGTGCTTAAGTTGTCCCATTAAATACTATTTGGTTAAGATCACAGTATCCATCAATAAATTGGGACCATCTAATTCCTTGGCAAGACTAACAAGTTTAAGGAATAGATCACTCTTTATATTCCTTAGGGCCTCGGTTTCATTTATCATTTCTCTTAACTCTTTAATTTTCCTCAGCCAACATGCATTGATCTACTTCATATGGTAAGGCGAAGGAAGTTTTTGTTCCTTTCTCTGGGCTTCATTTAAACTTGAGACTTTCGCTGAAAATGTGTTCACGACTTCCTTGAAAAATCCTTCATCATTTTCCAAATCTTTCTGCAAATATTCTTTGAAATTCTCTATTATGGAGGAAAAACTAACAATACTTTGAGCAAGCTCCCAAATTTCTTGAATTATATAAACTATTTTTTGTATGGCATCACCAACATATTTTCTTACATCTTGCAATAAACTTGATGAGCTTTTGTATTTCATAATGCTTTCGGGGATCTCCTCCAATTCAAGTATAGGTTGAATAGAACTCAAAGGTTCTAGAAACATTGGTCCTGGTAACAAAGCCACTTCTAATTCTTTTACCCTTTTCTTTAATTTCAAATTCTATATTTCCATTTTGTCAATTGATTGTATTAATGCATCTCCAGTAGCTCCATGAAAGTCCGCAATTTTAGATGGTGCTACTCCATCCAAGTCAATTGAAGATTTCCATCATTTTGATGACTTCTTATTCTTGGTATTAACTTTTTCTAACAATAGTTTTTTGGTTTCACGATTGTATGTTGTACGGTACAGAGTGACGGATTCCTCTTCAAATATCTTAGGATCCTAGGTCATAATAGCATCAACAATTTCTCTCGTCTCTAACAACCTTTGCGTAGACCAGGTAGGTTCTTCAATAAGCTCATCCATGTCCATTGCACGGGGACTTTCCTAGACTTTTGATGTGTTTATTTCCACTGATGATAGATTTATTTTTATTTTTATAGGAGTGTATGCAATATGTGTTTTCTCAAGGCTTTTCCTTGGTGGGTTTTTATCTCCATCGTCATTTGAGCCTCCAACTGGTGCTTTTATAGTATCCATTCCATTGGTTGTGCTCTTCATTCTTGATGGAGTGCTTCTTTGAGACATTTTGGCGAGTTGGGATTTCCATTCGTTGTTTCTCTGCCATATTGTTTGTGTCCATCATTTGTACTATTTACTTCTCCTATATCATTTGAATTTTGGTAGGCCGTTATTTCTCGGAGATACAAGTTATCTCTGCAACCTTCTTGGAACTATTCAATTCTTATGAAGTGTGAATAATAACCCACTAACTGCATATGTGTAGTGAATTTGTTATCTGGGTCAAAACCTTCAACAAGTTTGGCTTCCTTCAAACCCATATGTTCATTATGTCCCGCCAACTCCTTCAGGTGAGTTATATGTTTAACAATGCAATCCCCAATTTTCCATGGTAGGGGTATAAATTGACTTTTCCTTTTTTCATGGAAGAAGTGGGCCCAAGTTTAGTATTGTCTGCATACTTCTCCAACAAGAGTTTATTTGATGTATAAAATGGTAAAAAGAAAGGCTTCTCCTTACTACCAAATATTCTGATTACAAAAAATTCTTCGGCCAACTCATAAATCCCTTTTCTAGTGAGAAAGGAAGTTGCTTCTAAGGATAGCCTTGACATGCCCTGTTTGAATATTAACCTTTTGAATTCTGAGATGAAATTGCTGTGAACTGGGTAGAAACTGTATCGGGATTTATGTCTATACAAAATTGAATACCATGCATAAATTGGTTCTAACTTAAAATCCACATGTTTTTCCTGAGGCAAATCGTCAAAAACATGGCCATAAACAATGGCGAAAATGAGGTAAGAAGCCATATAGAACTTATGGGTCTTTTTAACATTATTCGGCTAGAAAGAAATTTCACTTGAGATGAGATAACCCCAATCGATGATAACTTTTTCATACAGGGCATAATGCATAACATATATAACATTTCTAGTTACAAACATAATAGATTCCAAACGGAGAATGCGGGAAAATATCCAGGCAGATTCTCTGCACGGGTACTTTAGCAAATCTACCTTGATTCTAGAAGTACTAGGGTTACAGGTTGGATCTTCCAAATAGTTGTTCAACGGTCTATTCCCTCCCTTGTGTTGCTTCAAAAACACATCAGCTTCTTCTCTCTTGAATCACATAGTTGGTGCAGGGAGTCGTAGCATTTTGGAAAATGTTGAAAGAGCTAGAGAAATGGGTTGATGACCTTGCATTTGAATTATTTTTCGTTCAGAGACAAATTTGTCTGCACACCATTGCACAATCTCTTTCATATCAGTTACTTCCAGAACACATCATGTCAATGCTATTCCCTGGGTCCAGATTAGGTTCAACTTCTTCTCAGCTGGAGGAAGAGACTTGTAGTGCTTGTATGCCCTGGACCACTAGAATTGTTGATCTTCATGACACAGTGTGTTCAATGTATCTCCACAAAACACTTCAATTTTCTTACTTGACTTATTCTTAGTAAATGGGTGTTGAAGAACACAAAAATGAGCATACTTGGAAAGACGATCAACTACCACCATGATGATTGACTTATTGCCCGATTTAGGTAAACCAACAATGAAATCCATAGAGATATCCCTCCAAATAGTGGGTGGAACCGGGAGTGGATGTAGTGTGCTCGGGGCTTTGATTGTTTCTCCCTTGTTGTGTTGACAGACATCACATTCCACCACAAAAGTGTGAACATCTTGTTTCATACCATCCCAGAAAAAAGAACGTTTGACCCTGTCATAGGTTTTTGTAAACCATGAGTTCCCAGCTATGGGTGTAGCATGAAGCTCAAAAAACATTGTGGATTTAAGTTGTGATTGTTTACTTAAATATAGACGACCTTTGTAGTGAAGCTCATCATTGTGCCTAGAGTACCCTAGGGAAATTGGAGAATTGTCTTGCAATTGTTGGATCAGATGCAAAATTTTGGGATCTTGCACCCATTCCTGGCGAACAACTTGGAGCCAATCTAGTACAATGAAGGAGAGGGGAAAAAGAGACCCTTCATCTTCATATTTTCTTGAAAGAGTGTCAACAACCACATTGTCTTTTCCTTTCTTGTAAATGATCTCATAATCATATCCAAAGAGCTTAGTCACCCATTTTTGTTGCTCCGGGGATGAAAGGCGTTGCTCCAGAAAATACTTGAGGCTCTGATGATCAATGTTAATTTGGAAGCATTGCCCCAATAGATAAGGGTGCTAGATATCCACTATATGAAAAATATCCAACATTTCCTTTTCATGGATTGATTGGCCCAAATGTCGCTCTGGCAGTTGTTTGTTGGTAAAGGCCAAAGGCTGACCATATTGCATAAGGATTTCTCCAATTCCTCTCCTAGAAGCATCACATTCCAGAAAAAAGGTCTTTGTGAAGTCATGAAGGGCCAAGGCAGGAGTGGTGCACATAGTCGCCTTCAAGGCTTGAAAGGAATGATCAGTTGTTGGAGTCCAAGTGAAAGAATGCCTTTTAAGGAGAGCAGTGAAAGGCGCCGCAATCTTTCCACAATTATTAACAAACTTATGATAATATATAGTTAAACCCAGAAAACCATGCAATCTTTTGAGAGTCTCGGGGCAAGGCCAATCCTGCATAGTTTCAATCTTCTTAGGGTCCACCCTAACACCCACCTTGCCAACAATATGACCCAAGTACTCGAATTTCGAGGCTCCAAAAGCACATTATATTATTTGAGGAAAAGTTAGTGTTGAGAGAGTGGATGAATAACTCGATCCACATGAGCAAGATGGGTTTTCTAGGTTTTACTGTAGATGAGAATATCATCAAAGAAAACTAAGACAAGATGATGGAGAAAAGGAAAGAAGACATGATTCATGAGGCTTTGGAAAGTGGAGGGAGCATTACACAAGCCAAAGGGCATGACCAAGAACTCATAGTGGCCCTCATGAGTTCAAAATGCAGTCTTAGGAATGTATGTCCCTTTCATACGTATTTGGTGGTAGCCAGAATAAAGACCAAGTTTAGTAAAGAACTGGGCACCACTTAATTCATCCAAGAGATCATCAATGACATGAATGGAAAATTTGTCTTTGATGGTGAGTTTGTTGAGGGCGTGAAATTCAAGACAAATGCGCTAAGAACCTTCTTTCTTAAGTACCATGACCACAAGAGAAGAACAAGGGCTAGTACTAGGACGGATAACGCCTGCAGCGAGCAATTCTTGAATAATTTTCTCAATTTCATTTTTCTGGGCAAACGGAGGATGATAGGGACGAACATTGGGAGGAAGGTTGTTGGGGAGGAGGGGAATGGAGTGATAATGAATGCCACGGGGAGGAGGAAGTTCCTGTGGAGTGGAAAAAAACAACTTGATGTTTGGAGAGGGTGGATTGGAGGTCATGAGGCACATAGTGTGTCTTAGTGGCATGAATGGAATGGAGTTGTGCAATAATGTTGGAATGACCTTTATTGAGGAGATTTTCCATGCCATGAGAACTGATGATCTCGGGGGAACGTGTTGTGATTCCTTGGAACTTATATTGTTGACCCTCCTGGTTGAATTGCATGGCTAATTCCTTAAAATCCATGAGAATGGGGCCTAGAGTCCTTAACCATTCGACACCCATCACAATGTCATAACCACCCATGTCAATAACAAACATGTGATATTTCATGTGGTACTGACCTATTTGGAGACACACATTTTCACAATGCCCCTCACATTTCATGGACCCGCCATTGGCAATCATGATTTGAAAGTTGTCGACTACACGGATATAACAATTGGTTTCTTGGGCAATGTGGAGATGAATAGGTAGAGGCTTGGCCATAGGGGGGGCCTCTACCTATTCTTCAGAAACATCCTCAGAGATGGCCATAAAAAACTTTTGTACCTTACACTTGTGACTAGGAAAATATTTTTCATCACAATTATAACAAAGGCCCTTGAGTTGGTGTTCAACCATTTCTTCCTGGGTCAATTTTTGAATCTTTAGTGAAGTGGAAGGAGGAGTGGGAGTGACTAGTTTAGGGCGAGGAATAAAGGAGAGCTTTCTAGTTTGAGAAGAGACAAGTTGTTGTGCTTCCTTATCTCTTTTAGTAGCTTCCATCCAAATCTGGGGGTGATCCATGAGGACATGGGCACAGATCTCATCCTCGAGTCCACTGATAAAACATTCTCAGAAAAAATCATCAAACATGCCCTCCATGCGGAAAGCCAATTGCTCAAAAGCAGCTATAAAGTCTTCCACCGTGCCAAATTGTTTCAACTTTGTCAAACGGCCTAAATGGTGGGTTTAAGTGTCAAAGCGTTCATAAATCTCTGCAACAAATTGTGTCCAAGCCACATACCCTTGGTGAGCATTTTTTCTCCATTGCCACCATTGCCAACATTCTTGATATAGATGAAGAACACCATACCAGATTTTGGCCAACTCATCTGTAATGTCGTACAAAGAGAAATAGTCTTCCATTTGAGTTACTCAGCCAGTGGGATCCAAGCCATCAAATTTGTTCACATCCACTCACGAAAGGTGTAGGTCACACTGAAAGTGATGGGGCTGAAAAGTATGGGAATTGGAGGAAGTTTCACCTTCGAGGTGCAAAGGTGAGTCGGAGGAGGGAAGGTCTCCAGTGATATTCAACTTGGCACAGATATGGCTAGCAAAAGATTCAAGCTGGGTAGAGAGTTCATGTTTCAGGGTTTCCATTTTTGCTTGCTTCGATGGTGGAATGCATTTTGTTATTGATTGTGGTAATATTGCCACTGAGCTGCCACACTTCCTTCTGGGCCTTTGCGAATTCAGAGGACAAGGTATTGAGGTGGGCTTCAAGATCTTGGCTATGGGTGTGGTCCATGATGAAGGGGGGAACTGGAAAGGGGGCGGGTGGGACGACATAGAAAATGGGTTATGGGTGAAGGGTATCATGACGATCAGGGCAACGAGGGGAATCCAATGGGGTGAGTACCAAATAAGGGGGTTCGAGTCCATGGAAGAAAAACAAAATTGTTGAAAAATGATAGGTATCACTGTGATGAGGGCGAAGATAGGAATCTAATAGGATAGGGCTTGCCCTGTGCTATAGCTCTCTGATATACGTGCGGGGTCCAACAATAGTACTCAGACCAATATCTCAGGGCACTAACTGAGGAGGTTAGAGCGTGACCTTAGCCATACTACCCGACTACCCAGGTACTAGAGTGTATCTTCCTGAGTGTTGTTCTCGGTGGCACTATAACAATCAGGCGACCAATTGGTTTATCTACGGAGGGCTTCAGGATATCTAGGTCAATCTGTATACACACGTTGTTTGATGCGCTACCACTCGAAGGGGTATAAACAAGGGTTACAAGGGTGGTCAATAATGTGTGCTTAAGTACCACTTGTATTTCCTGCGTGTATGCTTCCCCGAGCGTGATTTTATGCATTGAACGATAAATCTCTGTAACTTTAATATGTTAGAATACATCTCTACCCTAAAAAAAAAAACCCATAATTTTATGCCAAGGAAAGTGCTTTGATACCACTTGTAAGGTACCAAATCTATTATAATAGCTAAAAATAGAAATGTTGTAGAGAATAATAGCAAAACAAAATAATAGATGAAAACACAACACCAAAATAATAGCTTTATTGATTGGAAACAACATTCACTTGGCTCTTTGAGGGGGAAACTTCCAGCAGAGCAACGTTCTATTACAATAATTCTCAAGACAAAAATTCTCATGCCCTCGACTCCTATTTATACTAAATCTATCTACCAAAAGAACAATCTAGAGGAAGATCTTCTAGAAGCGGAAGCTTATATTAGTTCTTACATTTGACTTATTCTTCCTTATTCCTAGGCCTTATTAATATTGGTCTTTATTACATGGACAATATATTATTCTACCTATGTGAGGGGTTAGAGAGGTTAGGTCATGTTATAGCACAAGTTGTAGGTTGGGAAAATCTTGACCCAACAACAAAAGCAAGTGCTACAACTTGGGAATCCTACACCCAATGTCACCTCGATGTAGGTCCCACACTTCAAGGGTGACTAGGTCACTCTAGGGATGCGATCTCAGTGACCCAAGGGGGAATGAGATGGGGATGGATAGAGATGGAAGTGGAGCCCCTAGAGATCAAATATAAATGGAGTGAAATGTGGGAAGAGAATCCTTGTAAGTCAAGTGATTGTTGCCCAAAAGGTATAGTACTTCTTTGAATGATTGTACCTGCTCGAGACACCAGAAAATCGGGCTTGCAATGATATTTGTTAGTAAGGATCAACAAGTTAAGCTTGACATCCCTAATTTGTAGTAGTAGATGAAAATATATATCAGCAAACAAATCATTCTAAATCAGCATGTAAAACATAAGATCATTCATCAATATTATCGTTGAGTTAGGCAATCAATTGTAAATGAAACATGGCACTTTGAGGCTAAATAAAGCAAGTTGTTAAAACATGCATATCTCTAAAGAAAATTGCAGCCTTGTGGCTGTAGCTTTTAGTCACTTATATCAGCAAATTACACCATCAAAATATGCCAACAATCAACCCAAAAGATGCACCCTAGTTAATAGAGTAAATGAGCAAAATTTAAGAGTTAGTATATGGTTAGTTTATGAGTTGGGATTAGTTATCTATCTAGGTTAGATCAATCCTAATGGTTGTAGGTTAGGGTTTGTCACAACAAATAAAGTAGTGGGAAAGAGGGGACTCCCTAGTAGGGGGAGATTCCTCTCAAAGTGGCAAACCAACTCCAAGCAAGAGATATTTCAAAAGGCAAAAATTCACGTTTCTTAAGGCAATGGTTTTGTATCTTCAATGTAAAATATAGATGACTAGTGCCTTTACTTTTGGGTTAGTGGAGTCAAATAAATGAACCAGAGATGCTACTTCCTTGGGGGTGTAAATCCTCTTACTTCCCAAGGCAAGTATCTCCAGTTAGGGTTTGAGAATGAGGGATGTAAATCCTCTTACTTCCTCAAACAAACCCTTGCAACATCAATGAACTTTAAGCAATAAATGATGGAGACTAGAGTGGGGGTGTAAATACTCTTACTTCCCACTTATCTCCT